>JAKSZP010016179.1:0-81627 GCA_022478985.1 Massospora cicadina | reverse complement strand
TTTTCTAAATGGATTGAAGCTATTTCATTCTCCACAGTCACCGCCAAGGCTACGGCATCTTTCCTCTTTAAACAAGTTTTCCTCAGGAATGGCAGCCCAAAAGTCCTGTTATCAGATAATGGGACCAACTTCATTTCTCAGGTGGTAGCTGAGCTTACCAAATTAATGGGTACCTACCAATCCTTTCCATCCCCATATAATCCCTTCTCTAATAGTGCCATCGAACAAGCAAATGGTACCCTAGTAGCCGTTCTTCAAAAAATGTCTTACAATGATCCTAGTAGATGGAACCTCTACTTATCTAGTGCGATGTTAGCCTATAGATTTAGCTACCTTCATATTATTGGAATGTCTCCGTTTAAAGCTTCATATGGTTGGGAGCCTGTCCTCCCTTCTAGTGTACAACCTATACTTGAAGAGGCTACCCCGCAAACCACTGATTTAGTGATGAGGAGACTGGCTGATGAAATAATCTGATCACAAGCATTAACTTCAAGTTCCCTTGAAGCTACCACCTTGAAGGAAGGAACCCAAACCAACGCTAGTAGACCTACGTTACTAGGATATTAAGTTGGAGACCTTGTACTCTTCTACCACCATAGGCCGGGAGGAAGAATTCATAAACTGGACCCCTTATGGGCTGGTACTTACTGTATTATCTATTGTCGAGGTGTTGAATACTCCATTGCCTCTATTGATACTGGTACTGTTATCAATAGAGTGCATAGTAGGTTTCTTCACAAGTATGTGCCCCCTAGGCAAGATCTTGAGGGGGCGTTGTTGGAGATACAACTAAGATGACCAAAAATACTCTAGATTGAGATTTGAAATCTCAGTCTAATAAGATGGAGAAATCTAGTACAAATTCTCAATTTGACTGAAGAAAGACTCTTCAGAGTTATCAACCTCCCTAAATTTAATTAACCCACTGAAACGCAGTAATTTGAGAGCCAAACAATTCAAAAATGATTAATCATTTCAAAGGGGCTAGGCCTCATTAAGAAGGTCAATCGTATCTAACTAGAACTCTATTAGATATGATCATCATGAATATTATAATAACAATGATAATTAACAATATTGGTCCTCTGCTAGGAAAGATCTTACCTTGGGCGGGTTAAGTAATCATTGTGAAGAACCCCTACATTTTTCCTATAAATGTCTCTAGTCTTTAATTAATAAAGTACCTAAATTCTCATTTCTCATAGTTTAATTTTAGTCTATTTTCTTACAGGACTCTGTATTTCCGATTGGAACCAATTATAGCAATGGAATTAATAATTTCGTTGCAATTGTATATCTTCTTTAGAGCCATGGAACTAATAAATTCGTAGCCTTTGTCAGGCCTGCTTATATAATTTCTCATGAAATTCCAATAATGAGCCATAAACCAGATAATTGATACTATCGTGGAATTGGCTAGCACAACTCATCCACTTAGACCTGTATGATGTCCATGAAAGGAGGTAATGCGTTTTTTACTTTATCTAGGAGTTAATTTTAAAACATGGTGTTGGAGTAGTCCCCTGCCTCCAACCATACCTCCAAGTGGCGGACAGGTCCAGCGCCCAGCTTGGTAGTGAAAGAAACCCTAGTGGATAATTGGTGATTTTCGCCTCTTAGGTCTGGTAAAGAGTCTTGATGTTGTATTAGTCTGTCAAACCAAGGTGGATGGCATCCAATGCGTCTGATATTTCCCAGGAGTATAATTTCAATTTTCCAGCCTTAAGTGATGCGTTTCTGATGGATGATTATTCTTATATTATTTTCTCAAGTATGTGAGCATCATGGTTGTTGGAGATACCCATCACACAGTCGTCAGCAAAAGCCATCATTGTGAATGGTGGTTGGCCATAGACATTAATTTCATTGGTGTGGGCATTTGAATTCTGGATTAGGGGATCAAGGCTAAAATCATATAGTAGAGGGCTTAGAGGGTCCCCTTGTCTAAGTCACCTCTGTGGAAAAACTAGGTTAGTTAAAAACCTGTTCCACGTACAGCCATGGGAGGCTGACTCTGTGAACAACATCAGTTAGTCTATAAAATTATTTGGGAGTTTAAATTTTGAAGGCAGGCCAAGAGATAAGTCCAGTTCACCATGTCGTAAGCCTTCTGTTGATCTAAAAAGATAAGCGCTCCAGAGGCTTTAGATTGGCAGTCATTTGCAACTGTGTGAATATTGGCTTATAATTATTTCTTGGGAAAAATCCATTTTGTGATGGGGATATCACATCATTTACAATTTTCCCTAATCGTTTGGATATGATTTTGTAATTACTTTAGTGTCTTTATTAGTTATGAAGATTAGCGCCAATTGGATAGGCTTAGTCTACCTCCCTTTTTGAAGAGAGCGACTGTGTATGCTTCTTTGCTTCCAAGTAGAAGCCATGTTTCCATAATGCACATATTTTGGAAGCTAAAAGAATATAGGGAATGTTATTAAAATATTTTTTATAAAATTTATAGGGATGCCTATCAGGTCCATGGCATTTCCCTCATGGTGCACTGTGAACCACTTCCCAAAATCTCTCATGCAATATTTTATTATGAAATTATTGGTTTGAGCCACAGTGCCAATATGTGCATTGGCGAGGAATTTCTTCAATTTTTCTGGTTTGACTGAGTCAGAAGTATATAATTTAGAATAGATCCTGTGTACTTTAGTTGTGATTTCCTTGGATGTTTTTACTATAGATGTATCCTGTCATCGGACCTGTGTGCAGACTACCATGTTCTTTCAGGTGTAAAATCAATGGAAAAAAACTCAAACAAGTTTCTCCAACTTTTAGGTTTTTGTTCAGTATTGAACACCAATGCAATGTTGGTGTTCATGTATCAAGTTGATTAAGCGTTCAGAAACCTCTGCCCATTTGCATCCCCATCCAGGGCTGTATCATGTGTGTGAGAAATTGTTTTCAGGTGATAAATTTTAGCCAAGGAGAATTTAATGATGCAGAAGCTGCAATTTATCTTCTTGATGCTATGTGTTAAATCTGTTGTATTGTTAATTTATTGAAATTTTTCCAGGTGATTAGTGGGTCTAAACGAAAAGTGTTTGTAAATCCCAGGTTGAGGATATTTCCTCCACTCAAGAGTGAAGTTATGATTCAACTTAAGTTTTCTGTGTGTATTCTGCACCACTTGAGTGCTTGGATAATTGTTTTTCTCCGGTGTGAATGACACCAAAACTACCCAGTGGTCAGAGAATTTGATTTTTGTAGTATTGGATTTTATAAATTTGTTAACAGAAAATTAGCAATGTGAGTAATAGGTCTATTTGCAATATAGAAATAGGTTTGCCACTGTGCACATGTGAGCGTTTCATGTTCTGCAGGAAAGGTGACTGTTTATGTAAAGGATCATATAGGCCTAAGGTGGCGTTTAACACGCAAAGTTCCACATGCCTTTGTGGTGCTTCCATAAGTGTGGCCATTGGTCAGTGTCTGGGTTATACTAGAAATTCATGTCTCCCATAAAGAAAGTGTTTGCTGGAAAATAAGGGTGAAAACTGATAGAAACTCTCAACGTTTTGTTGCACACTTTGGTGTGTACATGCTGGCTAATGTGTGCACCTCTTCATGCCATGAGAAGGTAATGGCTAGTACGCAGCCATCCAAAAACGAATTTTTATAGATGCATTTAAAACTTTGGTTTGCACATACTATCACCCCACTGTGTCAAGACCAAATTAATATTAATGGAAGGAGCATGTTTTCCCATGTCACCTCTTTTCTCTGTAGACAGTGGGATTCCTGCACTGCCAGGATGTCCACAGGAGGGTTGCGCAGGTGACTCAACTTCTTAGCTCAGGATGTTAAGGACTTGAGTCCCGCTATGTTCTTTGTCCCTATCTCTAAAGAGGTGCCCATTGCGCCTCAGGAGCGGTTAACAGGGACCCCCAGCCCTACTCCCTTCACCCTCTATGATCACCTTTGTATCTTTGCTTCAGGTGCCATAATGATGAGTAGACACTGAGGTATATTCTGCCTCTTTCACTATTGCTGTTTTTGTTCCCTTCTTGTCTTCTTTGGCTTTCAATGTATCATTATGGTGAACTCATATATTCTAATTGGGCACAGTTTTGTCTGAAGCATTTAGGCGTTGATTTTCAATCCCATTCAGGTTGTACTTCATAATTTTTAGGATGTACTAAACCCCTGTGCTGACAAATTTACTTCCAAATCATGTTACACCAAATTATGTTTGTTTTTATTGGTTGCCTAGTTTTCTGTAGAATTTTATTAGCTCATTGTGCTAGTTCTTCCATGCCTTCTTGAATCTGTTCAGGCGAGATTGATGATTATGTAAAGGCCTTTGCCTTGGACGCAGCTAACTTGTGAGTCTGTTTGGCCATTCTCGCTTTTTTGAGGAAATTGGGTCAATAATTTTATATTGTACAAATTATCTACAGTTAAATGCTTGTGTGGTATCAGTGATTTTGAAATACTCTGAGTCATCCTCTCCCATTTCCTCCTCACAGAATTCCATTTTTCTTAGGCCTTCTTTTATGAGGCCAGCATGAATCTAGTGCCCAAAGGCTGAAAGTGGTCACAAATGGGTGGAGCACTCTCCACTGTGCACAGACTATTTTAAATTTTCCCTCAATATAATGGATGCTAAATGGTGGATTTTTGTAAAATCCTTCGCAACCTCCACGTTTGGGGAAATAATTGCAATTGCCTTCCTTGTTCTAAAGGTCAGAATCAGCTGAAATCTTTGCATCTCAAATTTTTTAATTTCTCTGTAATGTTCCAAGCCCTCCAGTAGATGGTGTTCAACTACTGTGTGCACCAATGTTGTAATAAGATAGTCAAAAATTATAAATATATTTTTGGAATCTGTCCAAGGATATTGGAATTTTGCAAGAAATTACAATAGGCAGGCGCTATGAAGGATACATTGTTATTAGTTTTGTGGCTCTAGAGAGTACTAGAATAAGACACCTAAATTATTAATTACATAGCAATAAAGAGTTCCAATCAGAATTAAGATTTTTAATCTTAATAGCCCAAAATTATAGATACATGAGACAAAATAAGTGATGTCTTTATTAAACTTCAAAGATATTTTATAGGAGTAGTTTTAGTAGGTCTTTGTAAAGATCTTCATGCTTTAAACGAGGTAAGATCTTTTCTATTAGTGGGACAACTATTATTAATTATTACTCTTATACTTATGAATGTCAGACTGGTAAGATTCTTAATAGATGAGATTAACTCTCTCATTGAGGGCTCATCCCCTTTAAAATGCTTAGCCTCTTTAGAAGGCTTAGCCCCATCAGGCAGAGGAGGCTAATGACTTTAAAGGTTTGATTTTCAGTCTAAAAGAGAATTAAATATATCTACCAGTTTTTTACAATCTTATTAGACTGAAATACCAAATTTCAATCTTGATTAAAATTATTCATTGCAGGTGAGTTTTCAACAATTTTTCTTCAAGATCTTGCCTAGGTGACATGTACTAATGCAAAGTCAACTATTAACTCTATTGATAACAGTCTCAGTGTCAACTGCTGAAATATAGTATTCAATACTCCAACAATAGATAACACAATAGGGACCAGACCATAAGGTATCAAGGTTGTGAATTCGTCCTCCAGGTTAATAATGATAAAAGAGTACAAAATTTCCTACTTGATACTCAGGTAAGGTAGGCCTGTGAGCAGTAGTTTTAGTTCTTCTTTGTATAGTTGAAGTAGAAAAAGAGCTCAAAGCTAAAGCTTGCATCCTGATGATGCATCTCAGCTTCACCTTTTGGGTTGGGCACCACTAATGCTAAAAAGCTTGCATTCTGATAATTTCATTAGCTAACCTTCTCATAGCTAGTCATTTATTTAATGAGTAGTAGTATTAAGGATAGGCTATACACTTGAGGGTAAAATAGGATACTGTCAAAAGTAGCCTTGAAAGGAGACATTCCAATTATATGATGATAGCTAACCCTGGTGGCTAACATTGTACTAGGTAAATAGGTATCCCATCTATTAGGATTAATTGAGGCCATCTTCTGAAGATTGGCTACAAGGGTACAGTTAGCTCTTGACCGCACTGTTAGTGGAAGGATTGAAAAGAGCTGTAAACGACTAATATGTACCCATCAAATCTTAGTGAGCTCAGATACTACTTGCAAAACGAAAATTGTTTCCATTATCAAATAATAATACTTTCAGGATACTATGATGAATGAAAACTTGTCTGAAAAAAATGACGCTGTGGACTTAGTAGTGACACTGGAAACAGAAACAGCCTAAATCTATTTAGTAAATGGTCAATAGCTAGTATGATATATACAGATGTCCATAAGTAGCATTAGGAAGGGAACCCACTACATTGATACTCATAGTAAAAAGGTTCCAAGGGTCCCAAAAAACATGTTGATAAGTTTTATTCCCACTACGTTGTTTTTGGCAGATAAGAGAAATTTTTAATATATCAAGCAATCTTTCTAGAATATTATCCTAATAATAGCAATCTTTTAATCATTGTAATTTCTTAACGACATCTCCATGCCCCACAGATTGATGAGCCTCCATAATGGTATCATTCCTAGCAGAAGGTCATATAAAAGGTATCCACTTGGATCCCAACTTCTTATAAGAAGCTTCCTCTTAAATTCGAGTATCATCAGCTAAAGATTGTAATTATGTTATGACATCCTTTGATTCACAATACCATATTTCAGACCTTCCAATTAGGTCAAAGATGTGATCTTTTTCAGCAGAGAATAGATTTAGTATGGGAAACAAAAAAAAGTCCACCAGTATTTTGGTGTATAGCTCCAGCATGATGCTGAATTGAAAGAACATAATTATGAAGCTTTAGAGCCCATCTAGCTAAGCTTCCATCAGGATCTTTCATTGGTTGTACCCATTTTAATGATGCATGATCTGTGATGACAGTATAATGTTTGCCATAGAGGCAAGGACAAAAATGCTTGATGGCTTATAAGACCGCAAGGCATTCTCTCTCAGTAACGCTATAATTGCGTTCTGCTTTAGGAATGGTTTTACTATAAAAGCAATAGGATGATCTACTAGATTGGACTCTTTCTGAGCCAGATAGCCCCAATAGCTAAATCTCCGGCATTGGTAAATAGGAGAAAAGGTTTTAAAACTAGGATGAGTTAAAATTTTGCACTAATTAGAGTTTGAGTAAAAGATAAAATGCTTTCTAATGTGATTCTTCCCATAAGAAAAAAACTACTTTATGCAGTAAAAAAACTAAGGGTTACACAATTGCAACAAAATGGAGGGATGAATTGTCAGTAATAACCAAACATCCCTTAAAACACTTGAATATTGCAAAGCTCTTAAGCTGGAATAACTATAATGGCTTAAATCTTATTAGACAAGGGTAAAAATCAGTTACAATTAACTTTATGGCCTAAAAATTTTATCTCAGTTTTGAAAAGCACACTTAAATGGTTTTAGATAAGAAAAGATTGTTGCATTTGGCCAAATACTTCTTTCAAATGGGCTAAATTCTTATTATAAGTTTGAAAAAAACAGTAATATTATATAAGTAAACTAAAATGCAGGAAGTTTCAAATCGCCAAATAAGCCATTAATGGCCCTTTGAAGAATAGCAAGGGCATTACAAAGCCCCTGGGGTATATATGAGTAGGTTCAAATAACAACTTGAAGGAAATTAAAGCACAGTTTTGACAATCTTTAAGAGCTAGTTCAATTTGCCAGTAACCACTAGCATGGTCCTTGGCTGAAAAGAACTGTAATCCAGACAGTAGTCTTTTTTTTAGTACTAGATGGTCCCAACCCAAGGGGGGGATTCATCGATGTTTATTGAATTACGCCTGGGCTCCTAAGAGCCTGAGGCGAGGGAAGGGGAGGGAGGAGGCATCGAGAAAGGGAGGGGGTTTGCGCGCCAGAGCCGTGCTGCAGTGACAACTGAGCGGGGGAGGGTTGGCGACATAGTGCAGACCTTCAGGGCCATCTCAAAGTGTACCTGAAAGTGGGTGATCATGTGTGGAAGGGTCCACACCTGCTGGTCAAAGGCAGCACGAAGGAAGGAGTTATGGATGGTCCAGATGGCTGTGGCATAGGCGAGGACACGGAGGGGTCGGTGGCAACCAGGCAATGTCTGCTCAAACATGAGGTCTTGCACAGGGTGTCCAGACCAGGGCTGAGCATGGAGGAGCGCGCGGGCCTTTGGCCAAAATGCGGCGACACCTGGACAGGTGAAAAAACGATGGAGGTGGGAGTCAATAGGCTCCACACAGCGGGGGCAGCTTCGGTGCTGGAAGGTAGGGCCAGTCCGGTCCCCTGTCCTGTATGAACAGTGGAGCACTCTCCATAAGGTGTTGGACACCTTTGCTGACAGGATGGGGTGATAGACGTCCTTCCACAATTCCTTAAGGTCAAATCTCACGGAGGGAGGGAGGAGCTCAAGGAGTCTTGGGCGGATGGGAGGACGATCTTGGGGGTTGAGGCGAGTTGTGACAACTTGTCCATTGTGCACAATTGCATGGCGACGTGGGCTGAGGCCAGGGCCTTCCCTTCTGTATGGGAAGGCATGGTGGATCCGCGCGCCTACTCGTTTCAGGGCAAGGAGAGCCTGGTTCCAGTAGGGGGATGAGGATGGTTTTAGGCGATGGCCTAGGTGGTTTGTGAGCCACTCCCCTAATAAGGTCAGAGATGCTCTAGGAAGACCCAGAGCTGCTGACACTGACTGGCGGAGGGCGGGCGCCCATTGGGGCATGGGGGTCGCGTCCCAGCAGACAATCGGCCATAGGAACTTCAGGAAGATTGTGGTGGCGTGGGATCGCGTGTCCAGAAGCCCTAGGCCCCCTTCATTGCAGGGTCGGGCAATGGTTGAGAGGGCTATTGGTGGATGGTTTGAGCCCCAGATCCAACAGCGGAGGAGTACATTGAGCCGCGTATAAAAGGCATCTGTGAATGGGCAGACGTGCGCTAGGAACCAGACTTTGGAGAGGAGGAACACATTGGCCATCAGAGCTCGACCCTGGGGGTGATGTGCCGCCGGTTCCAGCTGGCAATCCTGGAGTTAACTGCTGCAAGGAGCAAGTCCTCATTGTCTTTTAGCGCAACTCCTTGTTGGTTGGTGAGAACGCCCAGGTGACGGAAGGTACCGCGCTCAGGTTCAATACCAAATGGTGGGGGGAAGGTGGGGGAGCCGACCTGTACAACTGTTGTCTTGGAGGTGTTGACCATGGCGTTGGACGCCTTGGTGTACCTCTCAATGGTCACAGCAGCGAGGGCAACATCCCCAGGGCAGCCAAATGCAATGGCAGTGTCATCTGCAAATGCCATGTTGCGTGTGGGGGCTTTACCTGGGACCAGAATCCCTGTTAGCTTGTCCTGTAAGGAGGCCAAGAGGGGGTCAAGGGTGATGTTAAAAAGGATAGGGCTCAGGGGGTCCCCTTGCCGGAGACCTTGTCCAACTGGTACTGCCACTGTAAAACCCATTGGCGCCAGGACTCTGGTGTGGAGCTGGTCATAGAGCGATGATATCCAGCGCCTAGCTGCGGGTGGGAGATGGAAGCGGCCAGGGAAGCATCAATATACTTCCAGGCTACCTGATCATATGCTTTCTCCATATCCAGAAGAGCCACAAAGCCATTCACCTTACGAGAGTTAGCAGTCAAAGTCACGTGAAGGTCATTATAGTTGTCCCATAACGACCTCTTCGGAATAAAACCGTACTGGGATGGGGAGAGGCGAGTGACACCCATTTGGTGATGCGGTTGGCCAGAAGCTTCGTGAAGAGCTTGTGGTCTGTGTTGATCAACGCTATGGGGCGCCAGTTCGCCAGGTTCTCACGGTCTGACTTCTTATGAATGAGGGTCGTGATTGAGCCTCTGGAGTCGAGGAGGACCTCGCCATTCACCAAGAGTGCAGCGAAGAGGTCTCGGAGGGTTCTGGCTATCACTGCAGGTTCCAGAAGGTACACCTCAAAGGGTATTCCATCTGGGCCTGGGGCTTTAAGCCGTGGGGATTTCAGAAGGGTTTCCATCACCTCCTGGATGGAATTAGGCGCCAGTAGAGCCTCATCAGCCCGTGGGTCAATGGGCGGCTCTGGAGCCCGCCACAGGAAGTCTTGGATGTCCGATGGGTCCACCTGGGTGGCATGGAATAGGCTGGAGTAGAAGCGGTGTAGTTCCTGCGTGATTTCCTCCTTATCTGAAGTGGTTGTAGTGCCAATCTTCAGTGCAGTAATATCCTGCGCTGTTGACCGGGCTTTCTGTTTCTGAAAGAAGAAGCGGGTGGGGCGTTCCCATTGAGCATAGTAACGAGATGTTGTAAAGTTTGCTGCCCGTTCTTCCTGCAGTGTGAGCTCCAAGCGGAGTGCTTCCTGCGCCGCTTCCCAGTCTTCCAACCATCTGGGAGAGGGCGAAGGCTGGCAGTTTCGCTCTAGATGTCTGATTCTGGCTTCCGCCCTTTTGACTCTGGCGCGAGCTGCAGTCATCTGGGCTTTGGCACAGTTGTAAGCAACGCGGGTGATGCCCTCCTTGGTCACCGCCCATCTAGCCTTGTGGTCAAGCAGGTGGGGTGGGGGGGGAGGTGAGAGTCTCCCGGATGGTCATAGACAGCTTCTCCTTAGTGAAGGGGTTGTTGAGAAGAGCTGGGGCAACCCTAGGCCAGAACCTACGCGACGGTCTAAGTGTGGTGGTGAGGACAACGGTGAGTGACCTGTGATCACTCAGATGGTTGTCACGAGAGATGGGAGAGGAGACGCGGCCAATTAGCAGGGGGCCAATTAGTGCCATATCTATGCGTGACGCTGACTGGAAAGCTCCTCCATCATACTGGATCCTAGTCATGCAACCTAGGCCAGACGCGGAGGGTGGAAGCGCATCTATAAAGCCACTCAGGCGAAGGAAATCCTGGAGGTGACTTGATCAAGGGCGTTCCTTTGCTGCAGGGGGTAAGAGTCACGGACGCGACTTATGGTTGTGTTGAAATCTCCTAAGAGAACTGTATTCCGTGGGAGATTGAGTTGGAGGAGCTCTTCCAAGAGCCGATTTTGCTCCTGACCTGCATTAGGCAGTTAGATGCTTGCAGCGAAGAAGGAGAAGTCAGGAGGGTGAGTTTGGCCAGTATGAGGCGGCCACCTAGATATTGTGAAAAAGAATGGGTTTTAACCCGGGGATTCAAAACAATAAGGGCGGCATGGTTTGTCCAGAAGGAGTTGCCTCCAAACTGTTCATTCCATGCAGATTGTTCGTGGGGAGGATATGGGGCTCCTGGACAGCAGCGATGTCAATTTGTGCTGACCTGAAGTTTTGGAGGAGGCGGGCTCTCCGCTTAAAGTCCCGCAACCCATTTGCGTTGATGGATTGCAGGGCCAGGGTGCTGCCATGGGGACTCATAGCTGTTCCCCTCCATGTCCTGGGGGTTGCCAGCGCTTAAACCTGCTGCTGTGAGGCGGCTAGTTTTGAGTCCTTTAGCTTGACTATTAGCTGCAATCCGTGAGGAGCGTCGTGGGTTCTGAGGGGAAGGAGAGGGTGGGGGGCGGAGGACCCAGTAAGCCAGCCTAGGATGCTGCCCCGCCCGTTGCAGGGGAAGGACCTGAGGGTGCTCAATGGTGACCTCCGCGGTGTCCCCATTTGATGAGTCCAAGTCCATATTCACTTCCTCCAACACTGCAAAGGATCCGCGCGAAATGGACTGTGGGGTTGGGGAGTAGGACTCTTTGAGGTGGCACTTCTACTGCAGGCCGCGAGTTGCCAGTCCATGCTGGTGGGCATAGCTCCATTGGGAGCTGAGGGCTGATGCGATAAATCGCTGGTGGGGGCTGGTGGGGGTGCCGCGGAGCCCTGAGTGGGGTGGCTGACGAGGGGCACCCTGTGGGAGATGCCTTGCGCTTGTGAGAGAGAGAGAGTTGACTCTGGGAGATTGGAGGGGGTGCCCATTGGAAGGGGGGCATGAGCGGAAGGTATCCCACACCAATAATGGGGTTAGCTGTTTCAACTGCTAGGCGTAAGGCCTCAGGGGACAGGTCTTGAACGGGAACCCATTGTGTGGGTTGTGGAATTGCTGCTGCAGCCATGTGGGATCGTTTTTGGCCTGGTTTAGGCCCCTGGGTGGTGGCTAAGAGGGCTTGTTTTCGAGCTGTGCAGCCACTATACAATTTGTCCAAGGGCGTTACACCATGAACACCGGGGGCGCGCCTGATCAGGGTCGACAAAAAAGATCTCAGGGCATGCCCCAACTACCGCCACACGAGGAATAACCTCAATGTTACGGGATACAGTGGGGGAGGGGATGAATGACGCCCTAGCAGTGCGAGCTCTTTGAGTGGGAGCATAGTAAGAGGGGACGCTAAAGTCCACTGAAAGAACAGACCCAAACTCCATTAAACCACGATGGAGTGCCAGTTTAAGAGACTCAGGATCAACAGTCGTTGGTAGGTTGGAAAAAGTAACCCATGAAATTATGGTCAGCAAGGGCAGCTTCAGTGAAGCCCACATCGATGTAGTGGCCCTCCACTGATTCATGGATGGTGGTGTTAATAGGGAATGTCTCCGCAATCGCTGCAAAGTATGAGAAGTAATCCTCTGTATAGAATTCAACAGGGTTATGCCCATAATAAAGGCGAATTGCGTGGGAGAGGGTTGAGCGAGGTAGAGCTTTTTGCGCTCTAGTTTCAGCCCATTTCTTCTTAACATCGGCAATAAACGTCACTTCACGGGGATCAGCTTTGGGTAGCGTTGGTGCCAGAGGTTTTTGCCACACCCCAGTGGCTCCTTTGGTACGTTTGTGTTTGCTTTGGGCTGCAATTGCAGGTTGAGTGTGAGCTGGTGGTTTGGACAAGTTTGCGGAGTTCCCTTGTTTCTGGAATGTTACAGCAGTTGCTGGCGTCATATTAAATTGAGGGGCGGTTTTTTGGGCCTCACTAAATTGGGGAGGCCCATCCAGATTGGAATTAACTCCAGCCAGTTGGGAGGAGGGAGATGTTTCATCACCATCTCAATCTATTTGGGTAAATTCAGCCCGAGTATTTGCTGTGATTTTGTGGGCAAAACTCACTGGCTGATTGGTGAATTGGTCGTTTTCAGCATATTGAGATAAAGTGCCGACTTGAGAAGTGCCGATTATGGGGTTTAAATGGGATGGGTGAGATTGGAACTGGTGTGAAGTTCCAAAATCTGAACCATTTAAATCCCCATTGGGAAGAGTAGATTGTCCCAATTTGGTGCTTAGTGAACCAGAATGTGCGGCTAATCCAACCTTACATCCGAGGGTTTGGGGGCCAGGTGATTGTTGGGCCTCACTAAATTGGGGAGTCCCATCCAGATTGGAGTTAACTCCAGCCAATTGGGAGGAGGGAGATGTTTCATCACCATCTCAATCTATTTGGGTAAATTCAGCCCGAGTATTTGCTGTGATTTTGTGGGCAAAACTCACTGGCTGATTGGTGAATTGGTCGTTTTCAGCATATTGAGATAAAGTGCCGACATGAGAAGTGCCAATTACGGGGTTTAAATGGGACGGGTGAGATTGGAACTGGTGTGAAGTTCCAAAATCCGAACCATTTGAATCCTCATTGGGAAGAGTAGATTGTCCCAATTTGGTGCTTAGTGAACCAGAATGTGCGGCTAATCCAACCTTACATCTGAGGATTTGGGGGCCAGGTAGTTGGGTATCGCCCCTCATGGAGGGAGCCAGAAACACGGCGTCAGCAATAATAGATGGGGCTGAATTAGCTGACACAATGGGGGAGGTGAATGTCTGGATGGGCTGAGTTGCATTCAACTGAGCAGACGCCATTTAAACAGCGTGGGTGATGGCCTCCTTGGTTGGAGGGGGCCCAGCGGGTTGGTGGGAGGCAGCACACACAGAGCTGTTAGGCGTGCAGGTTGCAGAAGTGCGATCAGGTGAACTGGCGCTAGTTGGAGTAGCTCCAGGTTGGGGGTGTTGCCTGCTTTCATGGCTGCTGCTTGAGAGCGGGTGATTCTGGTTGACCCTGAGGTGGGTAACCGAGGGTTGCTTCGTTTGGGGTGGTGCTGGCTCGTTTGGCATAGCCTGCGGGTTCTTTTGCGGGGTTTCCCGCCATATTTGCTAATAGTTTTCGTAAATCTCTTTAGTGGAGCTAAATTTCAGGCTGAATTGATTTTCGAAAAGTGATGCTTAGCAGAAAGAGATTTCCAGACAGTAGTCTTAATGAATCACCAATGCGAGGTAATGGATATGAATCTTTTAAGTAACAGCTTTAAGATGACGATAATGCATAACCACCCTATGACCTCCATCCTTTTTTGTCTAAAAAGTAGAGGGGAAGCCCATGGACTTTGGGAAGGCGTTAATAGCCCAACCTTAAGGGTTGTTTTAATTCCATTGAGACTTGAGCCTCTTCAACTTTAGATTTTTGATAAAATCGAGCTCAAAATAGGGGAATATTACCTGTTTTTACCTGATGCTGAACATTTTTCATCAACCAAAATTCTCTGGAGCCATTTGCAAATATATCCACATAATCTCCCTTAGAGCCTTGGCTGCTTGTTGTTGTTCCAATGTAAGTGATTTTCCATATTCAACTTTGACTCTAGCAATGATAGGGGGGTCATACAAACCAAACTCACATAACTCCCAACATCTATTGATAGATACTATTTCATTTATAGGGGTAGGCAGCACATAAGCAATAGGGTTATTTTGATACAAATGCATAGGTCAAGAGGTAAGATTAGCTAGTAAAAATAGAACAGTTCCATATTATGCAGGTTCAAGGATGCTGGGACAGGTTAAGGTCTCCAGTTGGGAGGGGTTAAGGTTACCTAAAATCTTTAATACATGATTAGAAGGCACTAATACTTGCACTCCTGTATTAATTATAGTCTGATATTTAGGAGTAATAGTAATTGAGTTGATAGAGTATAAGGGTATTCCTTCTGAGGCACAAACTGATGGTGGTGTAACAATATTCTTAGTTCCTAATATTTGCATTAAAGACAAGAGATGGACTAGGATTAGAACAAACAAACACGTTAAGTTTTCCATTGTCATTTGGGACATCTTTTAGAATTAAAGCGACTTGGTATCCAATATAAGAAACAATTGTACTTATGACTATTTACTGCATCAAAATCAAAAAAAAATTTGGTTCTAAAAAGAAAGGTATAACAGTTATTGTCCAACACTACTGTAGGGGCAGAAATAACTAATTTTCCAAAGCGCATGGGAAGGGAAGAAAAGCTCCTATGCGTTTAGTATATGTAGAATATGATTTTCCATAGTCTTAAAAGTGGTTTAGATCCGGCGCAACTTTGCTTTTTTCATAAGCCAGGATGAGATCACATTTATGGGAGATCACATGTCAATGATGGCTAAAACTTTTACTTTGTGTACTACAACTTCCACCTGAGTCACATCTGTATTAAAATGCGGGATTTAAAATACTGAAGGGCTAATTGGTCAAATTGAATTAAAAGATGAAACGAAGATGTAAGTAGAAATAGTATCTTTATTAACTAAATCATAAGGGACATCAAGTTCAACTTGAGCAGATATCACATAACAATCTTTAAAAGTATTAAACGTTTGAGATTGAGCACAGGAGGTAGGTCAGCATAGGAATCTTACCTTATGCTGACTCTTTTTTCGACTTTTCATCTTGTTTCTTCCAATATTATTGTTCCATATGACCTACTAGTCCGCAGTAGCTACAAGGAGCCTTTTTAGGTACAGGTTTGGGTCTATGAGTTACCACATGAACATAGGAGTGAGGGTTATGAGTGGAAGATTGTTGCACCACACCATTAGGATCTCCATTAACGCTTCTTTTGTGTCAAGAATAGACCATAAAATACCTTTAATATATTTTAAATTAAGCAACAACTGAGTATGAGAAGCAAAATCACAGATCACAACCAAAATGCCATTTATCTAAAGTAATACAATCACATGTAGCGAGAGTCTAGCCATCATGATAAAATTTTTAAGCAAAATCTTAAATTGATTCTCCTCGCTTAACTTGGATGTTCATAAAGGCTTGCTTTTGATTAAACAGAATTTGTTCAATTCCAAATTCCTTAATAAGGGCAGTTTTACTTAAACCCAAGTCTGGAAAACCTTAAAATGAGGGACCATGATTTCTTGAGAATAGCTACTTAAAAAAGAAGTGATACATCAAAATTTTTGTTGATCAGTTGCTCTGTCCATCGCTCTCTCATAAAAAATAGAAAATACTGAATACTACCTTCACCTGGCTCATACTTATCTTTAAAGTTAGGTTTGAAAGAGACGGGTTCACTGCCTATTACATGAACGCCTGATACCAGACCTGAATCAGCTCTGGAGGGTTAAGACTCAGGGATATGTACTTGATTAGATATTTTGTTCAACTCGTCGATGTAAATCGTTAAGATCATCCTGCTTGTTTTGGACCCATTGAGTAATGTGATCATTTGAAGAAAATGATTTATATTAGAAATTGCAGCGAGCATTTCTTATAGCTTATGCTTAAGTACTCCATATCTAGCGGTCAAAAAGTCAATGGAGGTGGATAACAAAGCAAACTGAGTTTTTTGAGTAGATGGATTAACATTGCATAGGCGATGAGTATTATCAACACCATCCAATATTGTTTAGCAAATAATCTGGGCTAGTCGAGTGACTTTCAAAGATAAGAAACATCCATGAACTATGGCTCATATTTGGTTTTCTAAAGCTTGCACTCTTGTTACCAATGGATTTGGAGTATCAGGGGATTGAAACAAAAGCGTAGGGATGGGGGGACCTGGGGGCCCTTGAGAACCTTCAAGGCCTACAGGCCCAGGGGGACTCTGATGACCTGCAGGTCCCTGAGGACCTCGCTCGCCAGTAGGTCCCAGTGTCACTGAAGATGAATCAGGTAGTCCCAGAGGTCCAGGAGGATCAATAGGACTGAGCCTATCATCTTGAATATTATCCACAACTTGGACGAGTTGTTGAAGTAGCCGTCTAATTAAACAAATTGTTCCTCATATCAGTTCCATAACTGTTCTAGTTGAATAGTAAAATCCTCTTCAAGGGTAGTTATTCGCTGTTGGATAGGTTTAACAACTCAGATGACCGTTGAGATACTTCTTGACCCAAGTAACTCACAGCTCCATTATTGATTCTAACAAGTTGGTTGTGCAATTCGTTGATTTCTCTCCTATTGTCAACTATGGCTTCCTGATTATCACGACCATATTTAGTTTGGTTTCATGGAAAGACGTATAGCTGAGAATGTAACTGTTAAGACTTAGTCAATTGGCGTTGAATCTCAAGTTGATGTAACACCAAGATCCGAAGTAAATTATTAATGGCGGGATGCAGGTACTGCCTGAGATACTGCTTCATTTTGGACAACCCAGCTTCAGTATGTTATAAGACAGCTCAGTTAAATAGTTCCATCATGTTATATAAAACCTTAGATGCACATTCTCAGTTAGGACATGTGTCGGGATGAATGCCCCATATTTGGGCTCTAACTGTTTCCTCCACATCTGCTGATTAAAATTGATAATTAGCACTATCAAGGCCCTCAAAGGGCAAAAATATAGATGCTTGAAAGTGGAGACTACTGATATTAGCATAAGGCATCACCCGCCTGTTGATATCTAACCATTAAGTGTTACTAATTGATTCCTCTGATAATTACTATCATTGCTGGATGTGTTCATTTCAAAAAAAGTATGTTTTACCAAGTAGCCTTGGAAGCAGAACTGGCAGGGAGCACCAGTATTGGAATTTTGCAAGAATTTAAAATAGGCAGGCGCTACAAAGGATATGAAATTATTATTTTTGTGGCTCTTGAGAGTATTGAAATAAATCACCAAAAATTATTGGTTTTGCAGCAATAATGAGTCAAAATCAGAATTAAGATACTTGATTTTATTGAACCAGAAATGTAAAGTTTTCAGTCAATGGTGCAAGCTAAAATGACTTAACAATGAATTTGAGGATAAAACTTGTTTTTAATTAAAACTCCTGCTCACAATCAGGAAGTTGATTCTCTGATAATCCTTTATAGTAGCCAAGTAACTCTGGTGCGCGCAATATTCTTAAGTCTACTAGCACCAACAAATATGAGACCTTCTGTCTTTGTACAAAATAAGGAAACTATTCCTCTAAAATCAGGACTACTTCTCTAGCAGGTAACTTTGTACTTCTCTTTGGGAAGTATAAACACACACAACTATCTAATATAGATGTATTGGCAACAGATAAAAATATTAGACATATGACAGATGTACAACTCTAATCAATAAACTAAGTGACAGTAGTTATTAATGATCAATATTTAGATGTTAAATGATGATTTTTTATTAATCAGCCAGGCGCTGAAATTATATACCTCTTAGGCATCTCCTGGCCAAAATTATCTATTAGTTGAGTTCATTAATATTATGCCAATCCTCTGCTGGTCATGGCTACTATTATGAAAAAATCCCAAGTTAATTTGGCCCATGGTTTGACTAAAAATAACAAATCGTTTCAGCCTGATTGATGGCAATTTTACTCTCATAATCAGGACAATTTTGGGTTGCAAACTCAACATCAAAATCTTCCCAATTATAACTACATCATAACATGATATATAACAATAAATGGGGAATAAAATATATATGAACGTAAAATATGACGCACCCCTAATTGGGATGTTGACAGGCTTTTTAATAGCACTAAGTACACTTGTAATCGGAACGTCTATGTTTAAGTGCTTAATAAATAAATTCATTAATTAAACCCTATTACCACCTTAGTACATTAAGATTAGTTCACTAATTTAGGAGGTGCAATTTAGTTAATGCTGTGAGACCACCTTGCAGCCAAGTGGACCCATAATTGGCCATGATATAATTATATTATAACTATTATTAGCTACTATAATTGAAACGATTTAAATAAAATTGAGGTGGTTTTGGAAGGAATATAGTTATGCAGATAAATCAGGAAATATTAAAGGAACCATCAATGGGATTAATCTATTAGCATTGATGGTTTTCTCAAAGGGTTTATTTTTGAGTCAACCATCAAAATCTAACAAGAAATATAGCTACATGAGACAAAATTAGTGATATCTTTTACAGTTAAAATTTAGGGATAATTATATAAATAGTTTTAGTAAATCAATGTATAGAACTTTATGCTTGAACTGAGGTAAGATATTTTCCATTAGAGAATTGATATTGCTGGTTATTACTAATATATTTATGATTGTCAGATCTGGTAGGATTCTTATTAGATGAGATCAACCTTCTCATCGAGGGATTAGCCCCTTCAGAACACTTAGCCTCTTCATAGGCTTAGCCCCATTATGCAGAGCAGGTCAATAACTCCAAAGGGTTAATTGTTAGTCTAAAAGAGAATTGGATATATCTGAAAGATTTTTTATATTCTTATTAGACTGGAAAACCAAACCTCACCCTTGATTAGAATCGTTCATTGCAGGTGAATTTTCAACAAACATGTACATTTGGTCAATACAAATGGTGGCCGTCAGAAAGTATAATCACTTCTCTGACCTTCGAGTCTTTGTTTTCTTCCTCCGCTGCCTCAAACCCTAAGTCAACCTAATTATGGCGGATAGTGAGATTTGTCATGTACACAGCTTGTGGGAATAATTTTGGTTGGCCTTTGCCAAACTTTTCTCACATTGCCAGTGCCTCTGTGCCCAAAAATACATGGAAACCCATGTTCATCTAATGACAGCAGTTGAGAGTGGGATACTTCCATGTGACTGCAGTATTTTACCAGAAAGTCCACAAAACCTGCGGGGTGCACCAACTCAGGTTTTTTATCTTTACTTTGGTTCTTGTTTACTCCAGTGCGCTTAATGCTTTTGGATGGTGCAGATCCAGGTCTGCTACCCTTTACCACATTATCCCAATCCTGTCCTAGTTTATTAAATGTTCTCATATCACCTGGTATTGATTATCAAACTGTTCTGTCTGAATCAAATCATTTGCTAGTAAGTGATACTAATTGGAAAGGAAAACTGGGTTTTGTAAATTTCAAAATGCATATATGCGTTCAAGAATAAGGGTTTTGTTATGCGTTTCCATATTAAAATAAGCTCTCTTTTTAGGCGCATATATACGTTTTTAGATTTACAAGAGACCCATTTTTGCACGCACATATGCGGAAAATCATGAAAGGGTTAAGGGCCAAGAAGAAAATTTTTTCCCGTTGCAACAGAAATTTTAACCAATTTGATATAAGACAGAGAAAGTTTAATAATCAGTAAGAGGAGAAGAGTACATTCCTAATGCCGAGTAAGGGCTGGGCAAATGTATTAAAAGGCGCAGGTTCAGTGTTCACACCGCCTAAAGTTCAAAAATGCCTTGGGACAACAGTGGCTTGCAAAAAAACACAAGAAAAATGCAGTGAATATATCTCCAGAAATCTTGGAATGGCAAACCAAAAGTGTAACCAGTATGTTAAAACCCACTAACACCACTGTCATCAGTGGAAATTGGGGTCCAAGTTTACCTGGTCATTAATTCAACTGCTCTCTGGGAGAAGTTTTACAGGGACATATGCACCCACTTCCCAGAAACAGTGTATGTAGCACCTCACTTAATGACCTGCAGTTGGTTGGATCTTGGATTTAAAACAGTGAAAGCAGCAGACACAGCTGTACAAGTGTGCGTGGTGGTCAACCTCCTGGAGGGTCAATGGGTGGTTGAAACCAAGTGCACTAAATGGACAAAATAAAATCAAACTTATGTGACTTTTGATTTCCTCCTTACAACCATCAAGTGTAAAGTCCTCAAGATTCATCTCAAAGCAGGACTCCAAAGCTATGAGGAAATCAGCTCCTTCGAAATGCAAAATTTTACTGATGCCTGAACTCAGCACAGGTAAGGCGATAGTGGTGTTTACCCCATTCTCAGGGGTAGCTGAGGATTTGACTCAGATCCCACACACCACGACACTCACCATCAACAAACAACAGACTCAACTGATCTGCGTAACAGTTGTCAGCACACCTCCCATATGCACTCAATGTCAGGCGTTTGGACACAAGTTACACACTTGTCACATTAGAGAGGGAATTATCCCTAATGAAGCTTTATTAGAAGCTTTGGGTGAGGGAAAAGTGAGCTACAGTAGACTCTCATGTTACATTCAAATGGGGCAAACATGGGTGCTATATCCAGGTAAAACCTGTGTCCCACAAGAATAAAAAAACAGCAACGCTGAGCACATGTCAAGGCAGTGGCCATGGCGGCCTCTGCCATCTCCCCTGCCCAGATCCAAGTCGACCAGGATGAGTTTTCCACTTCAGTAGAATTCAAAAAATCCATCCAATTAAATGAGGGAACAATTCCTTGAATCTGCAATACGTGCACGATACACACCTGCTGGTTTCATGCTCAACAAATGCAAGCGGATTTTCCAAACCTAGTATAGCAGAGTTTTTGAGAAGAATTGTTGGACATGCTCAACGGTGCACTGCAAATCCTCAATAACTCAGAAAACCGCAATATTAAAAACCAATCAATTAAAAATTTACGGCTAAAGACATCCTCAACGATAATACCTATACACTTAATGATACGCCATCCTTAAACATGCGTGGCCAAAGATAAAAAGCTGAGTTTGCACAGCAGCAAGGAGCATCAGGGCCTGAGGGGCCCTCCCTCACTCCTAAGGAGTGGTGGGGGTATCCTATACAATAGGGACGCTGAACATCGCCAGACTCAAGGCCTCTATATCCTGGGCTAAAAATGAGCTTCTTAAAAATTTTTACCTTTGGACATCCTGGCAATCCTGGAAACCCACTGTCTGAAGGGTGCTGAGGACAAATGGGCAACCATTTTCCTCCCCTCCCAATCCTTATGGTCACCACACTGTTGATTGCTGATATGAGTGAACTGCATATTTAAATTTTAGAAAAACAAAACAGCTTTTTTGATGTGTGCTCATTGTGACCTTTTCATTGGATGCCAAAGTGCACACAATAATTAACATCTATGCCCCAACCTGTGCACGAAGTATATAGAAATTCATCTCAGATGTGGCCTCTCTCCCTCTCCAATCTAAATCCTTTGTGATCAGCGACCTAAATTGTTTGGAAAACTTAACCACAGACCGCTGGCCAACCACACATACTCCACTCCAGGGACATATTAATTTTGAGTGATGAAGCTACCTTGAGCCTCTTTGATAACATTCCCAAGCAAGCACCACTGCTACCCAACATGTCACATCACCATGTAAACAAAGGGCAGTTAGTGTCCATGTCCCGTATAGATTTCGTTCTGGCCCCAATGGATTTTGGCGCCCAGATCTCACAATTTGAAATGACGAAGATAAATTTCTCAGACATAGGATAGTCTCAGTGTCATTTATTTTGTTGAGTCTAAAGCACAGCCACCTAAATGGAGTAAACTTCGCCTAGCCATTCTCAAGATACCCACAGTTTCAAATTAAATGAATGCCACCGCATTGACACAGGAGTTCACAACTCCTTTCTGTGCAGATCCCCTATCAACATGGTCAAAATTCAAAAAGCTGCAATTTTCCAAGCATGCCACATTTTGTTATAGTGCTCTCAGGTTGCCTCAGCAGTCATCAAATGCGCCTTGCAGAGGTGGACCACTTGGAGAATAATGTCCCCAGGACAAGGTACAGCCCTGCTTGGGGTCACAAATGGGCTAAAATGTCAGCGTGGCTTGATGCAATAATCAGACAACATAAACAGCGTTTGTGTACAGTTAAAAGCAACAAATATTACTGCAGGCGAAAAATGCTCTACTTATTTTTTTGCAAATATTCCATCCCATGCCAAAACTTGGTCTGCACACGGGTAAGGCGTTAGGATAAATCCATCACATAAATGAAGGCAGAAGTATCAACTGAAGTTCAAAAAATACTATTCCGAGTTATTTAGGGACAACCAGTCAATTGAAACAAATTAGGTGAAGTTCTAGCTGGTGCCTATATTTGCACCATTTCCCACTACTCAGAACTTATGGTTTAAAAGACTTGATTTGAACTCTGGTATGACATTTGTGGTGCACCACAAAGGAAGAGCTCAGGTCCAGATGGGATTCTTCACGAGTTCTTTGAGAAATATTTCAACTATTTATTCCCTCTTATGATATCTAAAATGAATAAATGTCTCCTAGAGACACTTCTCCTCCAGGGGGTCAAGAGGCTTACATGGTAACATTGTTTAAGAAGGGTATAAGCTAGACTTTGCAAACTAGCACTCTATTTCCCTCACTAATACTGATACTAAAATATCAAAATAATAATAGCTAATCGTTTAGGGGTTATTGCATCTGAGGTGATATCCCCAGAGCAATTTGGCTTTACACCCAAAAGGCCAATTTGGGACAATATATATACTGTGGTTAATGTATGTTAATCCACAGCCACTGAGGTGTTTGTGTTTTTGGACCAAAAAAGCGTATGACAGGGTAAGATTGGAATACCTCAGGGCATGCCTTCACTAGTTCTACCTTCCCCACGGTTCATCAGTTGGGCAAAGATACTTACTGAATTTGCTACAATGGCAGTATAATGACCAAGTTTCCTCACTGATGTGGCGCGCCCTCAGAAGTGCTTCGCCAAGGAGACCCTCTGAGCCCACTTTTATACAATTTTAGCTTAGACCCACTTCTCCACATTGTAAATGCACATATTACTGGTGTACAAGTGCAAGGCCAAACACCAGTTAAGATTCTTGCATTTGTAGATAATAGTGAGGTGGGGATATCCAGAAACCAGGACGCACGCACACTGTAGTCCATAAATCAGGGATACTCCAAGGTTAACAATGTAGCACTCAACACATCCAAAACTGAAATCATCCTTCTTGGTAGTACCAAACACATTGGTCTCTGGCACCCCTCAATCAAGGGGACCCAGTAGTTTAGTCTATCATCAGATAACTTAGGAGACCACCCTGAAACACTCATCACGTACTACCTTTTTTGTCTAGCCCCACTGAGGCCCAGTACGCCAACTGGGAGTATGGATGGAGGCGGGTGGATATGCTAATTTGATATGGAACACAATATAAAGACAAGTGTAACAAAGCGTATCACATCATTAAGGGGTCAACAAACCAGCTTAACAGGCAGTGTAGTGCTTGCCAACACTACGCTTCTGTAAAAGGTATGGTTTGCAGCCCATGACATCGCGTTCTCCCCATCTTTTTTGCTTTTTATATGACCTACTACAAGGGTGGCTGGGGCTATCTCGATCCCCCCTGTTTGACTGAAAGTTCTCCATGATCTACATCAAAGCGGGAAAATGGTCCTACCTAACAACGTGGACCAAGCATCCAGGATTATGGGTAAATGGATTGCTTCAGTAACTTACCCTTCACTCCCAACTCAACACTGGTCATGCGGGGCTGATCCAACTTTTCCTGCGCTATTGGCCTTTATAATCCCACTAACCCTAACTCTCTTTTCTCATATATGGCAACTCACCCATCTGCAGCAGGCCTGCACGTGACCACGCCCACATTAAAAATATTCTACTTACTATGAAGAGTGCATATTGGATGATCAGTATCAGCTGGTACACCCCGCAGAGAGGTCGTCCTACTCCTCAATTCAAACAGGAAGTACATGAAAAGCCGCTTTAAACAGTTTAAAACCCAGGAGGTCCCCTACCATGACCAGAGTGGAATATCTGGATATGTTGGACATCCCAAACTCCCTAGAAACCCGGAAAGACATCTGGAAATACACCCATCACCCTCTTCTACAGACATAAGTACGTTCCCATGTGTGTCACTGCTTGAAGTTGGTATACTATACTGCAGAGAGATCCAACTCATCACACTTCTTATGTGTTATGTGTAACCAATATGGGACTTTGGTTCACCGCATGGAAGAGTGTCCACATGCAAAAGCGATATTGCGTGAGGTTCAGAGGCTTTTTTGCCAGGATCAATCACAGACATGTAGCCTATCTTAGAAAAATCTTCACATTGAACTTGAATTCACCTATATGACCCTCCTTCCGATCCTTAGCGGTGGCAATAACTATGTGGGCTATCCACATGGTCGTCCTGGATGCCGTTTCAGGCTATACTCCCACCCTCCAGGAAGATGTACGCCGACTTCAGTTGCACCTTATGGACCACTTTCAAGCATGGTTGTTTGGTTATCTACCATCCCATCAATGACAGTTGGTCTCATCCTGGTTCCTAGTATGGTTCATCACTTCAGACCCCTTTCTACATACAAGCTCAATAATGGCGCAAGCCTCTACTCACAATACCCCTCATCCTTTAATTGGCGTTCTCGCTGGCAACAGGAGACAGAATTAGCTTCTCTGAGGGTGCCTCTAGCTTTAATTAGTGTTTGATCATTATTACATATCAGAAGTGTCCATCTCATGGTCTGCCTTCCCTGTTTATATTTACATTTAAGGGCTAAGAACTAAATGATTTTCTTGAAAATCAGAGAAAGGGTTCTTAGATTTTTTGGGCCGCTAAATTCGGCCCAATTTACTCAAATAACCTTTATGGTTTTCAAAACTCTGGGACTTTGCATTTGGCAGCTTCACTGTGCACATCCTGTCTTTAGGGCAATGTAGCGGGTTTTGGCCCATTACATTATTCAAATGTCTTGTGTTTTACCCCCCACCAAAGCACCAAGTCTAAAGTCTAAATGCCGTTGAGGTGTCCACTTTGATCCTATCTCCAGTACTGCCTTCGTTGTGCCACATGCACTAATAACGCCATCTCTCCTTCAGAGTCCCATAACACGCTCTCTTTTGTTGTTCCTATCACTTGACTGCCGCGCCAATTTCTATCAAGCTTGTGTGTGACCCAAACTGGAGCCTTGCCAATTAGTTAACTGGCTACTCTGGGTGCATGTCGCGCCAGTGTCCCCTTAGCCTTCAGAATTGCTTAAGTTCCAGTAAGTGGACCCGCGTGCTGGTGCTCGCTGTGCCACTCATTCACATACCATCTATTCAACTGCTGCCTGGAATATTTTTTATTAAAAGGGGGCGATGTGTAATCTGAATAACATCAATTGTGACATTCACATTTTAAATGTGATTTGTCTTTGAAAATTTACCTTTCTAGTGCTTGGCATAACTTTCATTTTTTCATAATGCAAGACTTTTTTGGTTATGCCTGACAGTTCATCAGATCAGAAGTAATTTGATACGATGGCACAGCTAGATTTCCTCCCAACCCTTAGTTGCGTTTACATTATCATGCATCTGATTTTCTAACGACTGGGATTTAAACTTCCTCTATTTCAAGAGAGCCCCCATCCTAAAACTCTATATGATTCTTTGGGTGCATTTAGTGAACCTAATTTACTTAAATTTTATTTAATATCTAATATAAACTTTTTTCCAAAGGTGGAACACGGGATCAGACTCTTTTTTGGGGATGAGTCACCGACCCTGTGGGAGAAAGCATGTGAGGCACAGCCCTCACTTTTCTCTCACGCGGTGTATGTAGTCACCAACAACATGGGCTGTGGCTGGATTGATATTAGTTTTGAAACAGCTGATGAAGCCGATGCTGCAGCAAAAATCCGCGTGGAAATTGCCCTCCCTGAGGGCAAAAATTGTGTGCACCGCGCGCACCAGATGGAACAAAGCGAAAACTTTGTTCATCTCCTTTGGCTCGCTCCCCACCAACCTTCCTCGTAAGGTAATCAAGGAGGAGCTCTTCAAAGGTCTTGTGGCCTATGGAGAAATCCAACAACTCGAATTACAGTGATTTCGCTTAATGCCCGACCTGTGCATGGGCAAAGCTATTGCTGTAATCAACCCCTTCCCAGAAATGGAAGAGGATTTATCCAGAATTCCCCACGCAGCAGAATTTCACTTCACAGATGGGGGCCAGTCGGCTGCATTCTGAGTTACACTGGAACGTGCACCACCCATTTGCAACCACTTTGGCTCACTGGGTCACAAAAAACATGCATGCCCTGTAAAAGAGGGCTTAATGGAAAATGATTTTTGTGAAGAAGCTATGGATGAAGATAATGAAAACTTCTCCAAAAATGACTGATGGCCACCACCCATTCCGCTGGGGTGAAGATGGACTATACTCCATCGTGGACCCAGTTACAAGTAAACAGCGTAAAGAAGCACAAAAAGCCCGCAAGATAGAAGTGGCTGAGGCGGCGGCACACGCGGAATCCGCCATTAACCACAGACAAATTTGGGAGAATATATCGGATATTCACCGAACCAACCAATCTGAACAATATGCCCAGGTCAAAAATTTTAACAGTAACCAGACTGAGCCACAAAGCATCATCAGTCATGCACATACTGAGGAACAATGCAACCGCAATTTGGGTGAAAATGTGGTGCACAATGCAACAAAGTTGAACCTCAAAAATATAAAATCCAATCAACAACCCGCATCAGATCAACATGAGACCTGTGCAGGAAAAGTTGACGCAAATGCAAAAAACCGCAATTCCCTTGAATCATTGGGTCAGATCAAGGGAACCAACAATGGCAGTGAAAGAGTTGGAGTACAGACGCGGAGCATGGCCAAAATGAGCCGCGGTGGGATAGGACCAGAGGGTCCTCCCAACCGCTCCTGAGGCGCCGCAGGCACCTCAGTGTCAATAGGGACATTAAACATCGTGGGAGCCAGGGCTCATACATCCCAAGCCAAAAAGCTGGCATTCCTGCGAAAACCTCTTGTAGACACCTTGGCCATCCAAGAAACCCACTGCCTACAAGGGGAAGAAGAATCCTGGTCGTCCAGGGTCGCACCATCGCAATCAGTATGAACGTCTCACTGTGGGGTGATAGTCCAAAACAACAAAAAATTTAAAATTACAAATTCATCATCACACTTGCATGGTCAAGTCCTGGTAGCAACAATCACATGCCAAGATGAAATAATCTTGTTAGCATGTATCTACACACCATGCACTGCAACCAATAGAAAAAAAATTTGAAAACTTTTTTACTCTCACCCTCCCACCAGATATCATCATGTTAGGCGATTTCAACTGCTGGGATAACCCCAATACAGATCGATGGTTTAATCCCAGGGGATACCCACCTGGACATATTGAATATTGCACAATGAAGGCATCTCTTGACTTACAGGATGCTTCTCCCCCAATTCACCAATCCTTCCCCACATGACAAGACCCAACATACATGAGGGACTGCTCATATTGATAAGTCGTATTGACCACATCCTTATCTCACAATCCCACCACTCAAGAATCTCCAAATTTACAACAAAAAAGATCAACTTTTCTGATCATCGATTAGTTACAGTGCAGTTAGCGCCAACCTAATCCCACAAACAGGTGTCGCCTTGGAGAAAGCTTCACCCAGAAAATATAAAATTTCCAGAGATATTTGACTGGGTTGAAATCAAGGCTACAAACCCAGAATTCACAGCCCCATTCACTTCAAATCCCATCAGAACATGGGAAAATTTCAAAAAAGATTTAATCAACAAAACCTGACATATTGCATCACGCAAGTACACCGCGGACACAGCCACAATCAAGCGTACCTTGGCAGAACTAGACCGCCTGGAAATAAATACTCCGAGATCTGGCTATAGCCCTAATGGGGATGCAAATGGGCAGAAATTTCAGCCCGACTTAACAATCTCATCTTTGAACACCAACACATAATCAAAGTATTGAAAAAGGTAAGTTCATAAAGGAAAATGAAACCTGTTAGAAATACTTTTTCCACCAATTCCACTCCCGTGGAAACCAGCCCACATGCACACAGGTCCACAAGACCAACGGCACCATGGCAACTGACCCTGAGGAGGTCAAGGTGGAAGTACACCGCTATTACACTGAATTATTTTGCGAAACACCAACAAATTAAAAAAAAATTGAAGAGAAATATATTCAAACTGCCAAGATACAAAGTACACCATTAAATTACAATATACTATCCCTTATTACACGGGAGGAGCTTTGGGAAACAATTCGCGGTGCACCACATAGGAAATGCCCAGGGCCTGATGGGATGCCTACGATTTTACAAAAAATATTTTCAATAAATCGCCCCCCTCCTATTGGCGTCAATGAACCAGAGTTTGTTGGAAACACGCCTACTACCAGGAGGCCATGAATCCTACGTTATAACCTTGTATAAAAAGGGTGACAAGTTGGACCTGGCCAACTGGCGCCCAATTGCACTCTCAACACTGACAAAAATTCTAACAAAAATTCTAGAAGCTAGATTAGGCGCAATTGCATCTGACGTCCTATCACCCAACCAGTTTGGGTTTATACCAGGGTGTTCAATCTGGAACAGCATACACCCTGTTGCAAACATTTGCCAATCCAAAGCAACTAGTGCCCTAGTCTTCTTGGATCAGGAAAAGGCGTATGACCGTGTTAGCTGGCCATACCTAAAAGAATGTCTACATGCCTTCAAACTCCCACCGAGATTTGTAAAATGGGCGATGCTCCTAACAGAATCTGCAACCATGGCTGTATGCGGCCCTGGATTCTTAACAAACAATATCAAACCACACAGAGGGCTCAAACAAGGGGATCCCCTCAGCCCACTGCTATATAATTTCAGCTTTGACCCGCTCCTCCAAGTAACTGACTCACGTCTCATGAGGATAACCGCACAATGACAACCAACAGTCAAAGTACTGGCCTTTGCAGATGACTGCGTAGCAGTTATAGCAAACAATGAAGATGCCTGACAGCTGAAGCACTCTAGAGGAATACTCCAAGGTGAGCAATGAATCGCTTAACAAAAGGAAGACAGAAATCATCTTCTTAGGCAAATACACAAACAATTGGGCCACAACATCAGAACCTCACACCAACACTCGAAGAAAAAACCCAATTATTTTACCCTTTGCTACACCTAACACCGCCACTCCTGTCTGACACCTTGGTATCTGGCTAGAATTAGGGGGATATGCTAATGAGACAATGGAAAGTAACCTGTTACAACGGGTATCCAAACGCGTAGCCTCCCTCAAGGGGAGAACCTCAGGACTAACAGGACGAGTTACAGTTGCTAACTAGCTCATCCTCCCAATACTATGGTACCAGGCCCATGCAATAGCCTTCTCACCTACCTTTATAACCTCAATTCGCGCGCTTATTCAGGGCTGGATGTGGCCTGGCTCTCACCCTCCTATACGGATGGAAACATTATTTGGCCCACGCTCAAGTGGAGGCATGGGACTAATAGATTTTGAGAGCCATGAAGATCACATCCTAGGTACCTGGATAAAGGAAATCCTTGCTCCAGACCTCCTGCAACAGCATTGGTATAGAGCAGCAAGGACTAACTTTGCACAGGCGCTCAAATTAACCAACCCACATAGTCCACCCAGACTACTTTCATACCTTGCCAAGCACCCTACTGCAACAGGTCCGCATGGAACCTCCCCTCATTTCAAAAAATATCCTCCGAACTATCTGCCATATGGGATGGACCATAGAGAACATGGGTACTATACAGGGAAGGGGACGACCCAGCCCCCAATTCAAAATAAGAAACCCAGAAAACCACCCCAGAGGGATATGCTCGCAACAACCCCAAGCATAGCTAGGATAGAATACCTAGATATGCTGGACATTCCCTATGATTTAACCACACAGAAAGCAATGTAGAAAATGACACACCACCCACTCCTACAGCCAAGGATAAGAGCAAACGCCTGGCGCTGTTTGAGAAGGACCTATAGGACGGCGGACCGCTCCAACTCCCTCCACAAAACATATGCAGTATGTGGAGGGGAGGGATCCCTACATCACCACCTAGAAACATGCCCCCCAACCAAAGCTATATGACAGGAAGTCGCACGCCTGATAAGATTCAAAAAGAACAGGAATTCTCGATATCAAATAGTATCTTCGCGCTCCAGATCAAGTCACCAATCCCATCTACCCTCCGCTCCCTAATAATACCCATTGCAATGTGGACAATAAACACAATTGCATTAGATGCGTTCAAGGGCACGGTCCCAACCATTCATGGGATTATTAACAGATTCCATGTCCACTTATTAGAGCACTTCCAAGCCTGGCTCTATGGATATATGAGACCAAGACAAAAAGCGCTCATAGAATCATGGTTCCCACTCTGGTTCCTCCACACAGACCCTTTCCTTCACACCTGCTCCATAGCAGGGGAAACCCCCTCGGAGTAGTGCACCAACCCCCCATACCTGGCAGTCCCGCTGGCAACAGGGGTAACTTGAGTACCCTGGGGTGCCTAATTTTTATATTTGTTAGTTATTCTCTTAGTTTCACATATATTTGGTAATGTCTATCCCCTAATCGGCTTACTTCAGTTAAATAATAAATAAAATAATTTAAACTTTTGCCTCATTTTGCTTATCAAGCTCATCCCAGTATTAGGGTGAAATAGAAGGTTTTAGCTTTTCAAAACAGGGGCTCCAGGGTACACTTATTCATGCTGATCTCTTGGTCTATGAATCCTAAGATCACTAAACTAGGCAGGATTTCAGAGCATTGTTTATTAATTTAACGTTTTTTTAAAATCACTTTAAAGTTTCAGGACTTGATAGAATAAACACACTGCTCCTTGTCTCACTTGTTGATGGGCTCTTATAAAAGCATCTGTAATGTCAATAATCAGATATAAGGTAGCCAGATGACATCAACCAACTTTTTTAGTAGCCTATTTGTGACTTGGGTCCTATGGAAGCGTTTCTGCAATTAATTCCAAATCTAGGGATTCTCCATACCTATTATTCCAGTTTGGTGAGATTGTATAGGCATCAACTTTAGGATACTAACACGTCTATCCTAGTTAATCAAGAAAGTCCATCGTTATTCTGATGAATACCCCAGCAAGAAATATAAAAATCATATTTTTAAAGCGCAGAGCCTATCCAGCCAAATTACCATTGTATCCCACATCTGTTAGAGCCGACATAGCAGGAATGATTGTAATAATTTTTAAACTGGTTTAAATACAAGAGGAAATGAAAATTCTAATCTCCATGAGTACTTCCAGAAAATCTCATTTAGATATAAAGTAAATTATATCAACTTAAGTCATAAACATTTTGAATATAAATAATGAAATCTACTAAATTATCATTGTGTTGCTCCAGAATGACTCTGATAATTATGTCACTATAGTCCATAAACAACATAAATGATTTTTAAACTTGAGTTGCATTTGTAAAGAGCAATAATCAGTGCATTCTTCAAGTAAACTTAGCTTTATTTTGATTTTCCTCATAGCAAAATGGCGCTTTTTTAGTCAAGTTAAACCAAGATCTCAGTCAAGTCAAAGAACTATGGGATAACAGTCAATAGTATTTAATTTATCCCTAAAAAACCTGGACGCCCTATGAGTTCATATAGTGGATATTTTCTTAATTGCCTCATTCTTTCTGGATAGCGGGTAGATACCCTTCTTAGGTATATTATGCCCAAGGTACTCCAATTTAGGCTGGTAAAATAAGGCGCTTAGGTGGCTTGAGTTTGATGGACCCTTCTCATTATTGTTGGATTTCACTTTAAATGTTCAAAATGGCTGGTGAAAGTATATGATAGAAAAGCAACATTATCTAAAAAAATCACATTAAATCAGCCTTAGGTCACTAACAGTCTGATCATCTCACGTTAAAGAGTAGCAGAGGAGTTGCATGGAATCTCAGGCATCTAAGTTAGCTATACCTTTATTAGTAATCAATGCACACTTGCCTGATCATTCATAGCAACTTATTCTGCCAATAACTACTAACAGAATCCATGGCCAAGAATTTTAAGCCCTGGAAGTTAATTAAAGAATGCTATCAATATGGAGTAGAGATTAAATCATCTAGAGTCACTAATTTTGTCTTTAAAGTCCACTGACACCATATTTACACCATCATTTTTAAACCAACAAAGAGTGAAGAAAATCATGGGATTTTTGGGACGGAATGAGTAGTCCAGCATCCAATAGCTGCTTTAGCTCCCTTACCACCTGGGCTTTTTCAAACTTAACTTTGAATGGTTTAATTTATACAGGTGTTGCATCTCCTATTTCAATGTAATGGGTTCCTCTGTTAATTTTTAAAGTCATAAGTTGGGCATGTAGAAAAGGTCAGCATATTCTGTCTGAAGTTCACACCCTATTCTTATGCAGATTTTGGTCTAGTCCCTAATGATAGAGACATTTATAATAGTGATTGTGTGATGTTGTCAAGTCTAAATTCATGTAGCCTCTAAAAATCATAAATTCTGACAATTCTGTGGAAATGTAAAATATTTACATAATCAACACGAATATTGGTATCCATGGTTTGAGGTCCGTTGGTTTAGTTGGCTAATGATGTCAAGATTGGGCATGCATAGAAAGTGTCAAGTACTAATGGGCATTTTGACTCTTCTTTTACTAAGTGGTTTGTTGACTCCATGGATTTCAAACAAGTTCTACATTAGTATTCTTACATCTACTTAGGCGCTTATACTAACCTGAGACTTTAAAATTTACCGCAACTCCGCTATATAAGGGCATTACTTTGTAGTCCTTAACTGATAGTGAAGGCAAGAAAACTAAGGGCCCTTGTACATGGAACTTTATTCAAACAAATCAGTTGCTTTTTATTGTACTCAAATACAGATTTTGCCACCATGAACTCTTTTGACGGTTAATATAAAGAGGACCATAATGCCCTTTAAAATATTGGAATCCATCTACAATCGTTGTATAATTGTAGTGACATTAAAGAAGTTGGGTTTCTAAATAGCAAATAATAGCTTTCATTGAGTAGAACTTTTAATACAATGACTATCATAGCTTGCATAACTGGATTGGCAGTAAGAATTGAAATCCAATATGATCAAGTATAATGCATCACAGAAAATCATATTATATGTATTGATGGAAGTCAGGAAGATTTTCTTTCCCATATCAATAACCTCAGTTACTGAGATTCAATTTGAGCAGATATATTTTGATAATCACACAGGTGAGATGAGCAATTTAAAAAAACCCAACAAAACTGGGCGAAAGTCATATCAGGCAATGGCCAAAACGGTGCACCCAAAGGCAAAAAAACGACCTGAAGGGGGACGGGGAGCCAACGCCGCCAAGAAACCCCAAAACCAAACACCACCCAGGTTTTGGAATTCACAACAAAACAAAACCAATACATGGAGATACAGTACGCGCAGCCCCTATCAAAAGTGAACTTGGGCTCTGACTTTTTTAGGGGTCAATTCCCTAACTCTGTGGGAGAAGGTAGATGAGGCACAGGCCTCCCTCTTTCCCCACGCAGTATACATTACCACCCACACCATCCACCATGTCTGGATCGATATGGGTTTTGAGACTGAAGAGGATGTAGACGCCGCAGCAAAAGTCTGTGTCAAAATAGCCCTCCCTGAGGGCAAACAAATTGTGTGCACCGCAAGCACCAGATGGATCAAAGCAAACACTTTGTTCATCTCTTTTAACTCATTTCCCACCAACCTCCCCCATAAGCTAATTGAAGATTAACTCCAATTTGGCTTCCAAAGCTATGGTGAAATAAAACAACTTGAACTACAGCGTTTCCATATGATACTGAACCCATGCACAGGAAAGGCAATCGCTGTAATCAACCCTGTCCCTGATGTGGCCACAAATTTAACTAAAATCCCATGCACCGTGGTATTCTACCTCCCAGATGGGGGAGTGTTGAAACCTTTCTGCATCACACCGGAATGTGCACTCCCCATCTGCAAACATTGCACCGCACTGGGGCACAAGGACCATGCGTGACTCATGAAAGAGGGCATCATGGTCCTGGTCTTTGTGATGACGCCATGGACGAAGATGAGGAGACCTTCATAAGAATGGTCAACGCCAACCACGCATTCCTCTGGGGAGAAGATGGACAATACATCCTCATTGACCCAATCTCAACCAAAATGTGCAAACAGGTACAGAAGGCCCACAAGAGGGCAACATCCAAGGCCGCATCTCTCATGACCTCCTCCATTGAATCAAACCAAATTCAAATGGACAAAGAGGAAATTGGCCAAACCAGCCAATCAGAAACTAATTCCCAAGCCAGAGCAACCATGGAGAATGCGATATGAACCAAACATCCAGATCAGACAACCCATATAAAAAATTTCTCAAGCCAACAGAATCACCACATGATCCCAATCAAATAAACTTACCAAGACATTGAATCCACTATGGATGCGCCAACAGGGCCCAGAGCGCCAAACTCAAAACCTGAAACACCAGGAGCCATTCAGAGCACCAAGACGAATCAACCAAAATCACATGTGGAAAAGCTTAATATAATCCAAATTCTAACAATATCCACATGGAATCATCACAAGGTAAGGAGCTGGAAGCCTTGGAGTGGACTGGCCCAATCACATGGAGCAAGTCCACGGCAATGAGCGGGGTATAGGGCTGGAAGGCCCGCCCAACTGCTCATGAGGCGCCGCGGGCACCTCAGTGTCAATAGGGACGCTAAACGCAGGAGCTAGGGCTCAAGTATCCCAAGCCAAAAAACTGGACTTCATGCACAAACCCCCAGTAGACATCATGGTTATCCAAGAGACCCATTGTCTACAGGGGGAAGAGGGATCCTGAGTGGCCAGGGTCTCATCGTTCCAGTCAATATGGACATCCCACTGTGGGGTGGTCGTCCATAATAATAACAAGAAAATTAAAAATCCTTGATTCCTCATCACACTTAGACAGCTGCATCTAATTACAAGGATTGCAAACCAAGAGGCCACACTTTTGATAGCCTGTATCTATGCACCGTGCACTGCACCCGAGTGGTAAAATTCCTCAAATCCATCCCAACGCTCAACCTCCCACTGGACACTATCATGTTGGGCGATTTCAACTGTTAGGACAAACCCTCTACGGACTGATGGCCCAACCCCAGGGGATACCCACTGGGTCACTCTGAGTTTTGTGCGATGAAAGCATCCCTTGGCCTGTATGACACCCTCCCCCTGGGGCTCCACTCCTCCCCACATGACCCTCACCAACATATGTGAGGGTATGCTCATCTTGCTGAGCCGCATTTACCACATCCTTGCGCCAAAATCTTGTCACTCATTCATTACTAAATTCACCACAAAAAATTAATTTCTCTGACCATTGTCTAGTTTCAGTGCAGTTCACACCAACCAGGACTCAAATGCGGATGACGCCCTAGAGAAAGCTATACCTGGATACTATAAAACTCCCCAAAATCTTCGAATGGATCGAGCATGAAGCTTTGAACCCAAAATTCACTATCCCTTTCACATTAGATCCCATCAAATCTTGGGTAAAATTCAAATCTGAACTAATAAACAAGAGCCACCATATCGCTTCATGAAAATACACCGCGGATACCACCACAATCAGACGCACTCTGGTTGAACTTGAGCACCTTGAACTAAACACATAAAAACTGGGTACAGCCCGAACTGGGGGCACAAATGGGCGGCAATTTCCTCCCACCTCAACGCCCTCATCCACAAACACTGACACATAATCAAAGTATCATGGAAAGGTAAGCACAGAAGAGATGGTGAGACCTGCTTGGCATTCTTCTTCAGTCAATACCACTCCCATAGACAACCTGCCTCAGTGCACACAGGTCCGCAAAGCTGATGGAACCATATAACTGACCCAATGGAGGTCAAGGCGGAAATCCACCGCTATTACACTGAACTTTACTGTGACATCCCACCCGACACCCAAAAAATAAAAAAATTACTCTACATAAGAATACAGAGTGCACTGCCAGACTACAGTCTCCTAAACCCAATAACGCAGGAGGAGCTCTGGGACACAGTCCGCGGTGCACCACGTAGGAAATGCCCAGGCCCTGATGGGATACCCTACAAATTTTACAAAACATACTTTAAATAGATCGCCCCCCTCCTCCTAGCATCTATAAACCAGTGCTTGCTGGAGACCCGTCTCCTCCAAGGAGGCCAGGACTCCTATGTCATTACCCTATTCAGAAAGGGTGACAGACTGGACCTGGCCAACTGGCGCCCAATAGCAAACTCAAATACTGACACTAAACTACTCACAAAAATTCTAGCCATCAGACTGGGAGCACTAGCCTCAAAAGCCCTATCACTCAATCAATTTGGTTTATACCAGGGAGTTCCATCTGGTCTAACATAAACTCCGTTGCCAATGTATTCCAATCCAAAGCAATGTGTGCCCTGGTATTCCTCAACCAGGAGAAGGCGTATGACCGCGTTATCTGGCCATACCTAAAAGAGTGCCTACACGCTTTCAACCTCCCACCCAGGTTCATCAACTGGGCAATGATCCTCAAGGAATCCGCATCAATGGCAGTATGTGGCCATGGTTTCCTGAACAACAGGATCACCCCGCGCAGAGGGCTCAAGCAAGGAGACCCCCTCAGCCCGCTACTGTACAACTTCATCTTTTAACCACTTCTCTGCATTGCTGACTCATGCCTCAGGGGCATAACTGCGCCAGGCCAGCCCCCTGTCAAGATACTATCCTTTGCGGATGACTGTATGACAGGTATAGCTGACAACAGTGACACCTGACAGCTGCAGCGCACCCTAGAGGAATACTCCAAGGTGAGCAGCGCATTTTTTAATAAACAGAAAACCGAAATTATCCACCTTGGCAAGTACACCACCAACTAGATCACATCCCCCACCACACACAACCCAAGCTGCAAAAACTCACTCGCTCTACCCTTTGAATTACCCCCACCACTACCCCTGTCCGCCACCTTGGGATATGGTTGGAAACAGGGGGGTTATGCTTATACGATGTTCAAAAATAACATGCTACAATGAATATCCAACAGAATCGCCTTCCTCAAGGGTAGATCCCAGGGTTAACGGGGCGAGTGGCAGTTGTCAGCTCGCTCATCCTCATGATGCTTTAATTCCCCGCACATGCCTCCCCTTCTCCCCCACCTTTATAACATTGATCCATGCGCTCATCCAGGGTTGCTGTGGCCTGAATCCCGCCCACCAGTGCCGGGTTGAGATGCTGTATGGCCCTCACTCCATTGAGGGCATGGGCTTGATAGATTTTAAGCACCATACCAACTGCATCCTGGGCACCTGTATAGAGGAAGTGCTAACCCCAGACCCCCCGCAACAGCACTGGTCCAGGGCAGCGAGGGCCAACTTTGCGCAGGCACTCAAAATACACAACCCGCACCATCCTTCCAGCTTACTAACGTACCTTTCTAACTGCCCAACTGAAATGGGCCCGCATGGAACCCCCTCACTTTAAGCGCCTCCTCCAAATCATTTTCCTCATGGAGTGGACCATCGCTACCACTGGTACAGTGCAGGGAAGGGGACGACCCAGACCCCACTTTACGTTACAAAAGCCAGAAGACCACCCCCACAGAGATACACTCACATCAACCCCATCCATCGCCAGAGTCGTCTACCTAGATGCTTTGGATATCCCCTACAACCTATCACACAAAAGGCAATATGGAGGATGACGCACCATCCACTCCTCCAGTTGAGGGTAAGGGCCAACACCTGGCGCTGCCTAAGAAGAACCTACAGAACGGCGGACTGCTCCCACTCACTCCACACAACCTGTGCAGTATGTGGAGGAGAGGGCTCCCTACACCACCGCCTAGAAACCTGCCTCCATCCAAAGCCATAAGGCTAGAAGTCGCACTCATGCTCAAGATCCAAGACTGCCAGGATTTCTTTATCTCAAAGAGCCCTCTTATGATCTGACTTTCGTCCCCAATCCCATCCACCCTGCGCACCTTATTGATACCCATTACAATGTGGACGATCCACACTATTGCCTTGGATTTGTTCAAGGGCACGGTCCTTACCATCCATGAGGTTGTCAATAGGTTCCACATACATTTACTGGAGCATTTCTAAGCCTGGCTCTATGAGCATATGAGATTAAGACATCAGAGACTCATAAACTCATGATTCCCGCTCTGGTTCCTTCACACTGACCCCTTCCTTCACACCTGCTCTATAGTGGGGACAACCCCCTGGAAATAGAGCACCAACCCCCCACGCCTGGCGGTCCCAGCTGGCAACAGGGGTAACCCGTTTACCCTGGGGTGCCCAATCATATCTTGACATTGCTTTTCTTCCCTCCCCCACCAGCGCCACATACATACTGGTAATGTTCGTCCTCTGGTCAGCTTGCCTTAGTTAAATAAAATAAAAGAAGTCAGGAAACATTTTGTATATGATTATTGATTTTAATTATATGGTGTTCATTGTAAAATCAATGTTGATAGCAATGATAAACATTTTGTGAATTTTGACTGACTCTTGTAGTTATAATTTCTAAATTATGGGGAAGAACGAAAAGCATAGGAGAATCAGGTATGGGATAAGAATAATCATTCTCTTGATCATTAACTATAGAAAATTTAGTACTTCTCCATAAGACTCTTAAATGCAGCAATATCATGATGGACAGTTGTAGTATAGGCTTTTAAGAGTCGTCTATGTAATAACAACATGAACATATTTTATGACAAATTTTTTCAGCCTCCACAGGGCATTGGAGGTAGAATTCTTTTTCTGTGTGACATTAGTCTAGGCAATAAGTGCACTTTAATTCATTTTTATTTTCCTTTATTTTCTACTATACGGACTTGAGGTCAGTTATCAGGAGGGGAAGGATCATCAGCCTTAGTTACCTGGGATAGAGAAACTCAATTAGAGATTCTTTTTCAAATATGAAAGGTAATCTTTGTTTTATCCCGGCATATGTAGTTGTAGTTAGGATGGGCTGTGTGCAAGTTTTGGTGAACAAATACTGTTTTTGAACCAGGAGGAGTTCTTCTATAGAACTAAGAAGGGCCAAAAAAGGGTTGATGTTCCCCTTCCCAGCAGAGGAGATCTGGCCCCTATTGTGGAAGAGAGGTGAGCATAGTCTACCCTCTGAAGGTTTCTCCTCTTCTGATCCTCTCACCACTAAGTAGTTGTTTAGCAGGATTAGGGGTTGTGAAAAGAATTATTGGAGCCAGGGGCAGCAATAGCCGCCAAATTGGCTTCCTCCACAAGGCGGTAAGGTTAAGAAAAAAAGTTTTGAGCTTCCTTAGGGTATTAAAGACAATTTAAACGCTAATGAGTCAGGTGAAGTAAATTTAAGCATAGTAATCCTCTCCAACCATTTTGCCTCTTCAGGTAGTGCATCAAGGCCATACCCAATAGGTTAGTCCTAATAAATTCATTTGATTTGATCTGGTTCAAGCCCACCATCATTGCACATGGGCTTTCCATGATTATTTACTAAACAGCCCATCCATCTGCTAATCTGTGATCAAGTTGTGAAAAAAATAGGAAAAATTGATAGAAAGTTCAAACAAAAATAAAAACGATCCAGACTGGCAATTTAGATCGTCAGCATTATTTAAAGATAGTTAGTGTTTTGATCCTCAGGTTGTGATGCATTAGTGATATTGACCATAATGCACCCCCTATCTATTCTTATGCGGTTTATAAAAGGCATTAAGACACAATAGGTCCTGCTTTCAGTCTATTCTTTTTCCCGCATTAATTTACTAAAACTCTGATAAACTGTATTATATTAATTTACTTAACTCAAGTTCCAAACTTCAATATCAGCCATTAGTATCCAGTTACTGAAAGGCGCTGTCATAGTTGCATCTCTCCACTGTCAATTATTCAAAGTCTTTTGGATGGTGTACCTTTGCATTCTGTGGTGTTTGGGTTGTTACTCACCTGAAATGGCTGCTCAGTAATGTTTGCATCAGAACAATTCAAGGCACTGTTAGGACAGTATTACATTAGTAATGGTGTTAGACAGAGTGGCTAACTTTGTATAACTGATGGTTTGGCCTTCCCTTTTCTGGAGGGATATATAGATATAATTATCTTACTTTTAGGGTTTCTAGCAATAAAGACACCACTAAACTCTTGCATAAATTACATCAAAAAAACCATCAGGCTTATATCTCTTTATGAGTGAGCCCTAATGTTTTAGGGCTTTTCAGCTAAGGCTTGCCAGCAAATTTTTACCTTTGACAGTCCGTAGCTTCATCCATTGCATTCTAAAGACATATATAGATGAGAAATAGCTTCTTTAATTTTGGAAGTATAAAAATTTTTTATGTTGAGCTTAAAGTGGGATGCCACGGAAACTTGGAGAGAGCGTTTATCCATTTAGTTTTACTAATCAATCAGTTAGAGTGATTAATTTCATATCTAGAATCAACATCCATTTTTTGATAATCATTATCATGTTAAGCACATAAAGTCTCTATATGCGCGACAGTTATCAGCTTTTTACATTTTCTGAGCTGGCAAAGGAAAAAGTGGGTTTTTGATGCCTAAAATATAGTTCACCTGTTTTTAGAACTACTCTTTTTATATAAGGCTTCTTCAGTAGCTATAGCATACCATTGACTTAAAAGTTAGTTGATTGTTTGGAGGTCATCTGTGGTTTTAATTGGAATGCGCTACAAAAATTAATCACCCAAAAACACAAAATAATACTTTTTGTATTTTCACCAATGAATTTAAATATTAAAAGGTGTATGTGGTTGGAGCAGTAATAATGAAGGTCATTAGTTGTCTTTGGGATGGCTTGACTGATTGGCTGGTAGGAGGCAATGTCATAGCACTTTCGCTTCTTCTGGGTCAAGTTTCTATGCACTACCCTGGGTTACAATATTAATTACTGTAACTATTCAAAGAAGTGAAATTAAATATAATTTGCTAGAAAATATGTGTTGATCTTTATTAGTCAAAGAATTTTATAGTTGTGGTCAGCTAGGTATTATGTGGTGGAAGGGGACGCTTGAGTAGCTTTGTTCAGGAACTTAGCTGCTCATCCAGTATGGGGATTGAACTGCTGCCACTTCCTTTGATTGGCTTTGGGCGTGTTGCCCTTCCATTGTGTGAGGGCATTTGCAAGGCGGCCTCTGATTTCAAGACAATGTTTCATCCTATGATAATTTTCAAATATTATTCATTAATCCTTGACCGTTTAAAAAAGCTCATTTGGAAACAATATTTTTATATCCAGAAGTCTTGACCCTGGAGGAGGATGGCCAAACTGTTTCTAATAACCTGATTCTGAGAAAATTTTGGCTGTTCTTTTCACAAACTCAAAGATTGCTACTTAAGATACTGGTAAGGAGGACATAAAGGGCGCAGGAACCTAGCAGGCAAGTAGTTAACAACTGTGCCTTAAATGACACCTGAAATGAGTATTTAGAGCCAGCCTTATATAGTGCGCAATAGGGTCCCAACCAAGAAGTGTCCAAATTTATCATGACGCCCGCCAGGGCAATATTAAAATAACACAAAGGCTTTAATATTTAACAAGAGAATAGCTGAATGTCTGGTATTAGATTACATAGTCTCCATGTGAAGATTGAGACAATCCCTTAGATAGCGAGCACTTGTAGCCTGATTTCATCAGCTAATGCTTTATAGTCAATCTTGCAGTTTTGGGAGAGGCGGAGTCTAATAAAAGTTGGACTCTAATAGGTAGTCAGAGCTCCCTACTTTAAAAGACCTAAAATGGGGACACTATAATCACTCAATAGTAGCTGATTCAAAAGGCTAATAAAACAAATGGCAGGTAGTGATTTCATTGCATGCGGTCCGTGGTGGCCATCTTTCAGAGAATAGAAACTAGGGTGCCATTTGCACGCTCCACTTCACAATTAATAGAAGGTTTATAAGGTGCAGTGAAGTGCTGGTTAGTATTGATAATGTGGTCAGCTCTTGGGAAACTTGGTAATTAAAGTTCAACTCATTGTTTAAGAGCAAAACTCTGGGGCACCAATTTAGGGTTAAAATAGAGCAAAAAATGAACAATGCGGTGGCTTTAGCAGTAGCAACAGGAACTAAGATGACCGCAACCCTTTTGGTGAGATATTAATGTCTATTATTATGTAGAGGTGACCACGGAGGCCCATGGACAGGGCCCTACATCATCCACATTAATGACGCTGAACTGTTAGAGGGGCTACAACTTCTGCTGATACTGAGGATTTGGATAATACTGGGTTCTTCACATCAAGCAGGCATTTAAAAGATACTGGATAGTTTTTTAAGTATCTGATACCAGTAGCATAGTTTCTTTAGCCATTTATAGGTTTGCTTGATAGCCCCATGTCCCAAATTGGAGAATGCATCAAGGATGATTTCAGTTTTTGTAGAGGGTAATAAATATGGTAGCCCTTTTCCATTGACTTGTTTATATAAAATGACAACTTGTATATGAGTGTTATGGCCATCATCCATAACGTCTTTACTGTTTTTAAGGTTCCAATTCCCATTGTTACGGATGGCCATTCAAATTGTATAAATGGTCTTCCTCAGGCATTTAATACTGCAAGGGTCGGCATACTATATAACTCATCAACATTTTGGTGAATCATGCCTGATCAATGCAAAATAGTAAAGTCATTGTTTTGAAGCCAGAGAGCCCACTTGGCCAATTGACCATTGTTACCTTTTATCTGTTGAAGCCACCTTAAGGACGCATGATTGGTGATGATGTTAAAATGTTTTCATATAAGTATGGTCAGAAATGCTTGACCATGAGTATGAAGATAAATAAGCATGCTCAGTTATGCTGTAGTTCCATTTAACTTTTGTTAGTGTCTTTCTGGAACAGGCCACAAGTCATTCTACTTGTATTTAGTCTATTTGGTCCACAGTTGCCCTTATGGCCACATCACTGGCGTTGGTATATAACAAAGGGTTGGTTTGAGCTTTAATGGATCTACACAGGCTGAGAACTTTTAATGGTACTAGATAGATTGAAGGCCTGATCTTGTTCCAAATTCCTTATAAAGTCGAAGTTTTTGTGTAGCAAAAAATACCTTGATTCAACCAGGTCAGTGAATTGTTATATAGATTGCTTATAATATCCTACCTTTCTAATGAACACTTTTTTATCCCTAAGGCTTTGGGCAACATCATTTTCTTAATCTTGACGACCTTGTTTGGTAAGGGCTGAATATCTTGTATAGTAATTTAAGCCCTAAAAATTACATTTCCCAATTGAAAGAAAATTCATTTTGCGAGTTTGAGATTATAGGATGCCTCCCAGAGGTAATCAATACTTTACAGAGGTTCTCTAGGTGGCCATTGAAAGTTTTGGAGAAAAAAATATCATTGAGGTATACTAGGACGCAAGACATCAAAAATCACCTAGGAGCCTGTCCATAGATCGTGAAGGTGGCAGGGGCATTACATAGCCCTTGCGGCATGAAGGTTGGTTCAAACAGCTCTTCAATTACAATAAGGGCACATTTGGCTCAATCCTTGGAAACTATCTCAATCTTCCAGTACATGCTGGTGAGACATATTGCTGAGAATTATTGAGCGCTAGCTAGGAGCAAAATGGGGTAATAGGTTTAAGGAAAATATAGCTATTCTTTCATTGCACTGCGTTGAGCTTGCACTAATACATGATTATCATGATGTCTCCTATCCTTTTTTGAGCAAGCAGAAGTAATGATGCACAGGTATTTATTGATGATATCAGCAACCTTGAAGTTAACGGCTCCTTGAGTTCAGTGGTGACTTGAGTCTCTTCTATCTTGCTCTTTTAGTAGGGGCGTGAGCATATGGGTAAAGCGTCCCCATCACTATATTGTGTACAAACCTCTTTATCATGCCAAAGTCATACTTGGACATGGAGAATAGGTCAGTTTATATCTCTAAGAGCTCGTCAACATTCCTCTTTTGTCCTCAGGTAAGGTATTCCCCAATGGAGGATTGACTAGAGCTACAGTGGGAGGCTCACCTAAACCAAAGTCATGGAGGCTCCTGAACCATGGAAACAGCTGATATCATAAACTGGTATTAAGCATGGATAGCTGATTAGTATATGGGCCGATGGTATGTGCCTTCAGAGTCAGGTTAGCCACAAATATAGAGATGGAGCTGGAATATGTAGGGTTAAGGATACCTGTGCAGGTTAAGACTTCTTTCACGGACTGATTTTCAGTACTTCTTGTTTCCAAAAGGCTCCCAGTTATTTACTTAATGAATCTGAGTGTCTACTATAATCTACGCCCCAAGAGAATAACCTAAGGTTCTGCAAATATACAGTCATCTCTTCAGCCCCATCCACTACGTGGAGGGTGATTTCACACACAAATCTCAAATGAGATAGTCAATTTGATCAATCTGGTTTTCAATTCTCTATAGGCAGGTCTGTGCCTTTATGCGCTCCTTGCCATCATTGGCTTTCTCAAACGCCAAAGGGAATTCAGGTACTGAGTAAGGATGTATATCCTTTTGCGTAATAAATGATGGTATTGGTTTCTTAAGAGAATTGGGTGCCCAGAAGGAACTCATATCTAGAGTTATCCGGAGATAAAGCTGAGTGGTTTAAAAAAAATTTTGACCTGGAGGGGGAGCACATAGTAGGCACATATGAATTATATGCATTGAGTCCCGGAGGTGCCATATTTAATTTAATGGCCAGATTGGGCGCAATCTTAAATTTCTTTGTTAGTTTGTATGAGATTACGTTCACTGGAGAACCAATATCTGTTATGGTGATCACGGGAGTTCTATGAACCTTAATTTATGACTTGAGTGAACAGAATATTAAATTGGGGTGATATGGTGAGAAACATCAGTAACTCATTAAAAGTATAATCATAAATAAGATGTGTATTAGTATTAATCAACTCATAGTTCCAGGGTTCTCCAATGGTGACCACTATAGGGCTTTTATGACTTCTTAGAGGCATAATAGGGGGATTGTCAGCACAAAGAGCCTCCGTCTTCATGATGGCCTTGCTTTTTCTGACAGTTTGCATTCTGCCTCTTCCATTCAATTGTTTATATCTCACCTCCTTGAGGTGTCAGCATCCTTTGCAATAAAATGAAGCGGTAACACCTTTCTACTTGGCTCTAAGCGCATGCACTCTAGGTCTAGGAGGTGCTCAAACTATGTAAGGATACTTGTTCAAAGTGGCTATAAGGATCTAATGGGTGCTTATATTATGTCACAGATGGCAGTCAAGGTTCACTATAGTATTATCATGTGGAGTTGAACATTGGGCCAAGATTAAAGCGTGGAAGGACAGGTGTAATAGCGTCACATAAGATGCTTCAATTAGTAGTAACTAATGGTTGCATGCTAGCATAAAAGCCACATGAAAAGTCATTTGGGGTTTCTCCTTTGTTAAAGAGAATGGCCATGAATGCTTGCTTTTGACCTAGAGGGTCTGGTCAGAGCCAAAATCGTGTATGAGAGAAGTCATGACCTGGCCCAGGTATGGCATTTATTAAGGTGGGGGTCATAATTTCTTGAGCTTCCCCACACAATCAGTAATATTTATACTTGACCTTAGGGCGATGAGTGACTTCTTCCATAGTATTCTCCGAGTTTAAAAACAATGCAAGGCTTTCTTATCCTGGAACAAATAATTCCTTGAAGCAAGTATTGAAAGCTGATCTAACAGATGTGGAGAGTATATATGGGTGCCAGCTATATTCTATCTAGGCTTAGTAGACACTGATTTAACATTTGAGTGGGGATCTTGCTGGTCCAGTTTACCTTTGAATCTTTACAAGTCATCCTGCAATTCGTCCCATAATTGATTGAGAGCACTAAAGTTGAAATACTGATAGATTTGGTATTTGCAGTTTAAAATATAAGACTCCCAGAATCTGATACAAGTATCCAAAATTTACATATTTCTGTTTTATATTGCTAAAAAAGATCTGTTGGTAAATCTCATCAACTCCTGTACATTTTCCTTTTTAAGTTGAGTGCGCCTAGGGGTTGTGACAAGATCAGTGAGGCTCCCATCAGGGTTTATAACACCCTTTAAGAATGCTTTTGTTTTATTTTTAAAGTTCTAACAAGTTTTTGAGCATCTCGCCAAGAATGAGGTCCTTGGATCCTTCATCTAGGGGAACTAGTGACTCAGGGCCCAGAAGACCAGGGGGCCCTTTGGGGCCTGCTCATCCTTCAGCCCCTTTGGGGCCTTCAGGCCCCCATGGCCTTTCAGTGACAGTGTCACCTCAGCGCTGAATCTGATTGAGAAGGACCTCTACATGACTCAATTGTTGCAACAAAATGGATTTAAAGGTCCAAGTTTGAGCGGCAGCCTTCAAAGGGGCATTAGGGACATACTCATATGTCTCAAAAACCACACTCTATAGTCGTTGAGTAAGGGGGTATCTATAGATACAAAAAACCAAGAGTCCAACAGGGCTGTATGACATCAGGCGTCATTGGGAAGGTGATGGTTGTCCTGGATAGCTTAGTAATTGTTACAAATATAAGCGGAGGGAGTTTTGATTAATTTGACCAAGTTGGATTTAAGGCTCTGTATTAATCCTAACTGCGTAATATATCTTGATTATGTTACCCTATCAATGAAGAATTTATTAAGGGCTGGGTATTGATATGCCTTAATTAGGGTTCTGCTCTGCTACCTAAATCATTAATAGATATGTAACTGAGCTGTAAAGTCATTACATATAGGATGGTCAAGCAGAAGCTTGTGAATAACCAAATTAAGAATCTCTCTTTTACTTCAATAACTAGATTGAAGCCAAATTTGATTTTTAAAAAATACAAAAAGTAACCGCTTGATCAAGCCATAGCTTATCAATGGTGAGGCCATTGATTCCTTTTGCCCTGTCTTGGGGTGGTGGTGCACCACCATCTAGCATCTTTTGGCCATTACCAAGCTTGCCTGAGCTGGCTCTGTTAGCCCCCCTAACGCTACTGGGCGTTATGTCCCCCTTCAGGACTTGGCCCATCATCTTGCATGTTCCCAGGCGGTATTCTGGAGCCCTTTGGTGCTCCCATGGAGCAATTTGTGTTTTGACCTCCAGGTTGAATATGGGAACCTTTTCCCATATGCAAGTGGAGCCATCATCGAGATGGCCACAGCGGAGTTTAAACCTGTTGGCTTTATTGATTTCCGCCCATTTAAGGGGTATTTTGACCTGGGTTTCATTCTGAGGTTGATACAAAAGCAGCATCTAAGCTACAATTAATTTATAAGATAACCCCAACCATTATAACCCAGCTCCTGGATGAGGCCACTTTTGTGGTCCAGTTTGCCAGGTTACCTTCCCACCTTACCCCCAAACGCCTCCGCCATGACCTCATGGAGGGTTTGGTCATTTATGGCACAGACCCATGTTGTAATTTGTGGTTTTGTTTGGAGCAGATTGTTTGGCAGGGCTACACACCTTTGCAACGCTCCACCCATTTCATCATGACACCCACCTCATGATTCCCCCTCAAAGGTATAAGATCCTATCCTGATTATCCATTCTGGGCATGCATCAGGGACAGCAGACCTATTTGACACTTGTGCTTTTAGCTTGATCACTCAAAACGCAAGTGCCCTATTGCTTCCATCTCCATCAATTCTTCTACTCCTCCCTCCAGCATCGGTTTGGCAGCCAGTTTGGCTCAATCTTTTGAATGGTGCTCAGTCCTCCTACCCTAACCTTGGCAAAATCTGACGCTGATTTTAAGGCAGAAGCCAATAAAATTTTTAAAAATTTGAAAAAGTTAAAAGTTTGATCGGATTACAGAATTCTGAGTTGATGGCTGACTCAGTTTAAGCTGAGCTACCATAGTCAATGATACATGGCCAATCAGCTTCTGCCACTTCCGCAATTCCGGTGGCTGACCCAGTGCTTGCTGAATCCAATCCATTTGAAGCTCTCAAATGGATTAGTGAGAACAATGAGGCCATACAATGTCAAGCCAGATTTTGCTTTAGAGGAATTTTTTGTTGATCTTCCTGAATTGTATCCTTCCATTTTTTCCCTTGAAATGGTTTTCCAATTTACAAAATAATAAAATCGCATTTGAGACTGCAGCTGTCCATGCCAACACCCTACTTTGCCAGCAACTTCATGGGGCGATAGAGACCCTTGTTAAGGGTATTTCTATCCTTAATTTTCCCTGTGATTTTGAGGAATATGCAAAGTAAAAAACTGAGGAGCTCGCTTTTGGTGTGAGCCATGCTTGCATTAATGTGACAAAAACTTCTCTTTTTAACCCTGATTATCTCAAAATACGCCGGCGCATCAAGCCTTTCACTTGTGTGCCAGCCTTCATCACTTTCTCTGAGCATCAACTTGCTCATTACAGCGAGGCGATGGACTCCACTGGCCTCATAAATGATGAAAACCCACAACTATACCTCCTTATGCCCCATGTTTCTGATGCTCCCACCCCAATGCTGTCCGCCATGGTTCACCAGATAAAGCGGGCACCGGATAAAAGCTTCCTGCCCTCTTATATGGCTTTCTGGGATGTTAGCTGAGGTGCCATATTAGTAATTTTTTCTATTAACCCTTTGTTTGGCCCATTTTCAAATAAAGATGCGTGGCGGCTCCCCCTTCTGGGTTGGTCACCACTAGTGCTAAAAAAAGTTAATAAATAAACAAGACCTAATAAATAAACCTTAAATTGAAACTACAGGATTGTATTGGCTAGGTTGTTATTTTAAAAAGAACTGACAGGGTTTGGCATGAAAAAGTTAAATTCAAAAGTAGCTCATAATTTCACGCAATAAATTTTTATCAGTTGTACCTCACTCTTGTGAATTATAAACCCATCATGTAATTCTCTTCTCCCATTGGATGAGGAAATCCATTATTAGCGTAATCTTTGGTGTTTTTGTGATTGACGTTTTCATTGGTCACTTTGGGGCGCCCCTGAAGTGAGCAAAAGGTTTTGGGTTTTCACCAAGGAAAAAACATATCAAAAATTGCAGTTATCAGTCGCATTAAGAACAGAAGTCGTGAGTTATCTTCAGTATGACTTAACTGAACAGAGTGGCTGGAGAGAGGTGATGGCGTAGCACTTTCACTTCTTCAAGATTAAGTTTATATTCACTTAACTTGGTCAAATACTAATTATCTTAACTATGCAAAGAAGTGAGTTTATCATAATTTGCTAAGAAAAATATCTTAAATTCTTTATTGTTAATGTTTCAATATTTATAAGGTAGCTAAGTGTCCTGTGGCAGATTTGGCGCTCGATTCATCATTGTTCAGGATCTCCCCTTCACATCCTATATAAGGGTTGAGTTGCAGCCGCTTCCATTGATTTAACTAAAGGACAGTTGTCCTTTCATTGTGTGGGGGCGTCTGGATGACAGCCCTGATGTTGATAAGGAGTCTCTTTTTTTTAGTACTAGATGGTGTTGATAAGGAGTCTCATACCATGATAATTACTGAAATTCCTTATTAATACAGTCCCATTTAAAGGCAAGAGATCATTTGGTGACAATTCATTCAATACTGGAATGCTTGTGTGAAAACTGGTAACTAGTAACTACTAAACTTCCTCCATCAGAATGAGCACAAATATGTAAACCTAATACTGTGCTCTTTTAGAATTATAACTCCTTTTCGCTCTCAAGGTTTTCTTGAACATGTTCTTATTATGTACAACCAAAAGATGTTGATAAGAGTCAGATAAATATGAGGGTAAAAGATACTAAGTATGAATACTTTATCCAGTTTAGCAGTTCATGAAAAAATATTTATCCTGATCTGGATTCCCATTTGAACAAGTTCAACAGGACCTCAACACACTGGTGAAGGTGATCAACGCTCCAGATAACAAGGGAATTTCTCTCCCTACAACTCTTCCTCAGATTTGGCAACTTCTGGAAAATAACAGTACTTAGCCTACTAGCAGCTGGTTCAGAGGTTCTAAAGAAACTTCTACTCTTAAGACTTGACTACCAATTCCGGCTTAGAGGTCTCTCCTTGGACTCATCCAGTAATTTTAGTTGAGTGGCCTTCAAGGTGAACTTCCATTTCTTCCTCAATCTGTTATGCAGCAGCCACGGAGAACTTGACAGTAATATTTGGCACAGAGATATAGGGTCCCTCTAATATAATCACAAGAGTAAACAAAAATATACCTTGTGTATAATAAACTAAATTTATGATATTTATCAATTCTTCTTAATTAAAATATTTACAATGTAATTTATTGGAGATTTGGCGCCCAACTCTTCTGTTGACTCCTCACTGGGAAATGTAAGACACTGCTGATGAATTTACCCTTCAATGTATAGTGAAACAAGAATCTTCTAAATTAAATTATTTGGGTTTTCTTCATACTTAATATGTGACCCTCTTGGGTTGAATTGAAGTATGTGTCCTAATGACTTCACTCAACCCTGGCAATTCACCCTTTTTCAGGTTTGCAACATGCTTAGGTAATGGGACTCTTACCTATAACCAGAAAGTCGTGATACCCAAAAGGTAAATCTTCAGTTGCTATCAGGCGTCATCACTCGCATAGATACTAAAAAAGCAATTAGAGAATTGATGTTAAAACCCAATCAATTCAAACAAGATAAACTAATTATCAATATGAAAATCGACAACTTATTTGCTTTTATATTGTTGGGGATCATCCCCAACAAAACACTAATTAATTTGGTGGATCAAAACCCAGCAGATTAGTGGATATTTGTTCAGGATAGATTGCCAAACAATACTTTTTTTTTAGTACTAGATGGTCCCAACCCAAGGGGGGATTCATCGATGTTGGGCCAAACAATACTTATTGCATATAAAATTATAACTCCCATATCCATTAGTGGACCTCATCCCCTAACAGATAAACAGATTAATCTTGGTTGGGTGGGGTAATTTTGTCCTATCCAAAATCCCAACCTATCACCACACTTGACCAGATTATCCAGCTGACATACTTTGGGGAGGATGCCGCTTTGGTCTGTGGTCATGTTTTGGCCTTTTTACTTGGGTACAACTTCACTGGAGCATAGTCTTCCCCACGCTTGACACTTAATGCCCTGTTCAACATTGAAGCTCCTCCTCTTAATTCTCTACTTGCTGCCGCCTCCTAAGAGCTCGGTGCTCATGGCCACATGCTGTGCCAGACTTTTTTGGTTATGCTTGCTGATAACACTTTCTGGAAAACCTGTATTCCCCTAGTTCAATTTATATGACACTTAGTCACATTAAGGATATTCTTGGGTGGTTTCCATGATTCCTTTGTCACTGTACTCCCAGGCTGGGCTTAAATGACTCCTTGTCATCCACAATATCTTCTAAGTTGGATTTGCTGAGCTCTTGTTCCTGTACTTCCCAAGGATGGGCTCTCTGTTTTAAATCAGAGCAGACTCTCCTTTATTCTAAGCGACTACCCTCAGCAGATCCAGTTTCAACCCATCCTCCTTATTCTACTGATTTATCTTTCATTTCAGCGTTTCAGGACTACTCACGGCAGACGCAACCACAACCCATGTATGTCCTGCTGATAACATAAGGTCACGTCATCAGATGCTTTTTGATGATGAAAAATAAAGATTGATGCTTAATATTTTTGCATTTTTGTCTTTTTATATAGTTTTTCTCCACGATTTTTATCTTGTATTTTTTGCATTATTTTCTTATGTTGTTTTTTTGCAAAGGAACTTAATCTATAAAGTAAATTTATAGGTCCATATTTTTGTCTCCCTACTATTTTTCAGCAGTTTGTTTTTGAACTTAACCAGCTATCATAATTCAGAGGTCTATCTTTATGACTTAACCATAACTCATGGTTCAGCGGTCCTATCCTGGGACTTGATCAACACTAGGACTTATCTATTTTCTAGGTTTAGTGGTCTTTTGGGAAATTTCACTTTTTTCCTCTATTAGATACAATATTTAAGATAATATTAAGTACCTGGTTCACTACATGACCATCCATGATGCTCTTAATCATTTAGGCATCAGTTGCTGACTTGGCAAACACTTTGAATGGAATCAACTACAAAGCATCCAGTTTATTTCTTCGTCCAAAATCATGGGTGTCACAATAGGCTACCCTATCCCCCACATGGTACTCCTATATCACTGGTCAGTTCTTGTCATCAATTGACTTCATATTAACCTTTTCATTAAGGTAGTATCAAGCGCCTGAACTTTCAGTTCAATCTTTACACTAGCCAGTTGTTTCAGGTATTGATCTGTACTAATCTTTACTGCTGACTCTGTGGAAGATTACAAAATTGGCGGTGATGCTGCCCTTCATCAATAATGTAAATATAAACGGCGTTTTTCCTGTCACAGTATAATGACTCAAGTTGTAGGCGAAGGTTACCAAACTTAGGTAAGTTCCCCAAGTGAAAGTTTCCCCGCAACTAATTTTCTTGGAGTAATGCTAGAATTCCATTTATTCAATCCACCATTCCGTTTGTTTCTGGCTTATAAGGAACGGATACTACTCCTCTGATTCCCATCAATTTGTTAAGCCTTAGATTACATAAGAGGTATATTTTTTCATTATCATTCAAGATAACTTGATGGCATATATGTTAGTATACCACTTGATTATAATAAATTCCTCTGTGCATGTGGCATCTATTCTAATCAGGGCTTTCGTTTTGACCCATCTAGTTAGATGGTTTATTGCACTATGATATATGTCGCTCCTTCCTGTACTGATAATCATGAGTTCCATAACGTCTATTGACACCATGTGCCACCTGAATCCAGGGCATACTAGCCTAGATGCTGTTATATTCTTAAGGGGCTTTTTGGAGTTGGAATTCCACATAACAGACTAGTAGTCAGCGACATCATAGTTGATTGATTCCCAGTAGTAATACTGGTGAATATGGTCCATGGTTTTCCTTAGGCCACCATGGCTGACGACTTTCTCTGCAGCTCAAATTATCTTCCGCTCATTCTGTCAGCTTTAAGAAATAATTGTTTTCTGTCAATTATTACAAATAATTGTCAATTTTTTCATTTTGGTGTTTTTCATCTCTTTTCTTAGCGTACCTTGAATTTCTTGGAGTTAAATCCTGACATTGCCTTTGGTCATCCTTTGGAATAACTCATCCGCTTGATGATAGGCAACTTTGACAGCAGGCAAACTTGATAATTCATCAGCATCTTGATGCGCTGCTCTAGCCAAGTGTAGTAACTTTAATTTGTAAGCTTATAATTTTAAAGGCCATTGGGCCAGGAGCCCCTATGGTCCCTTCAGGTTATGGAGCCAGCGTAAAGATGAGTGGTCCATCACCACTTAAAGTGCGTTCCATGGATATACACTTGTAATTACTTGCATTCATATATCACAGTGAGGCATTCCATTATGTCACAGTATGATTTCTCTCCATTAGTGTTAGTTTTCTTCTCACATAGGACACCTGATGTTCTCCCCATTATTCATCTACTTGACCCAAAACGGGTCCAATTAATGTCATCAAAGAAACAGTTTGAATAATGATATTAAATTAAAATAGGGTACTTTAAGTCAGGCCAGTCTTTTAAGTATTGGCATAACACATCAAACAAATCCTGAGCTTCACCTTTCCAAAATGGGCATTTTTGGTTTTTTTTTAAAGTGGAATAAATAATCTTAGCAAGTTTAGCAAAATACTTTATTTTGGAGATAGTAGCCAACCATAACAAGAAGTACTTAAATATCCTGAACGCTCTTTGGGATCAAAATCTATTCAATCGGTGTAATTTTCTGCTACCAAGGTGCAGCTTCTGTAGCTCATAACTAACCCCAAGTACCCAAGCTCCTTCTTGAAGAAGTGACATTTTCTAAGCTTATTCTTTAGGTTTGCCATCACCAGACGCTTTGAACACTTCTTCTAAGTTTTAAAAATGGTCCTTGAAGGTCCTGATGAATAATTTGATATCATTCAGATATACTAAGACGCAGGATAGCTTCAGATCAAAGAGGATAGAGTCAATTGCTCTCTGGAACGTGGCTGGATTTTTACACAATCCCTGGGGCATTTGGATAGAAAAGTCCCTGTGTAATAATGATTGCACATTTTTATTAGTCCTCCTTTGGCAAACCAATTTGCCAAAATCCCAAAATTACGCCCATCTCCAAGAACGGATTTGGCATTCCCTAGGCGCTCAAGCATGTCATCATTTTTGGTAGTGGATAAGAATCACTCTTTATGATTTTGCTCAATTGGCAAAACTTGATTACTACCTAATTTGATCCATCCTTCTTTTTCATAATGAAGATCATAATTGTCCATAGACTTGATGCCATAACAAGGAGCCCATGCTCAATTAGCTTGCTGATCCCTTTTCTGATAATAGCTTCAGCAGCTCTAGACCTTCAGAAAGTCTTATCTTTATCATCAAATATTCCTCAGTGTTGACTTTATGGATTACGTTCTTCAAACATCCTATGTCATGATCATCTTGGGAGAATATTTGCCAATATGTCTCAAATGATTGGAGCACGTCTTCTGCTGTTTAAAAAATCAGCCAGCTACTACAAATCCAAAAAACGTTGGCACATTTGGCAGTTCCTGCCAGCAATCCCATTTTTTGTTACATTATGAAATTATGTAATTTAAATGCAGAAATAAAACAACTTATTTTCGCTATCTTCATCAGTTTCTTCCCCCATATTAGCCAGTAGCAAGCTTATTTTTCCGTGTCCTGGCATAATTATCCTTGGAGCTACCCATGCTCAATTCTTGATTTCCTCCATGGGTTAACAACTTCGTTATATGTAGTTGCTCCAGAATTCTAAAAAGTAAACCTTTTGTTTATTTAGTATCTGTGTTCTCAGTGGTATAGTACTCGTTGTTTTGTTTTTAAGGGTATCCCACAATTTTCTAGGATCTCCTTTGGCATTTCTCTCCATTTTCGCCAAACTAACTTGTAATGGATGGGAACAATGTCATCATTGTAAATCAAGTTTATGAAAATTGAACTTCTTAGTCAGCGGCCGTTCTCTTCCCACTGATATAACAAGGGTAAGGTCAGCCCCAGAATGATCAGGGTAATCTCTAAAAATTACATTTCACTCCATATTTTCTCAGGGACTTCGTCAAATAATTATATCATAATTATGATAACCAACACGATTGTAGGAGCTGATGCCACAAATGAACCAAACTGGAGTGGCAGTGCATTGTAGGCTCCACAAGATACTGTCATATCTGGTCCAGACATTCTGTATCCCTTCTGGTGTTCCAGATCCAGTGAAATCTTTATTTGCTTCACAAATTTGGTCAAAACAATGGTAATGGGCGCTCCACTGTCAATGATTGCCCTCATTAACACTCATATAACTATGATATCCACATAGGTACACTCCTAATTCTGTAATAAGGAATTTAATGAGTGAATGGCGTCACTATTTGCAAAATTGAGATTAAATTGATTATGCAGATAGATCATGGTTTGATTCCTTAATCACATTAATTGAAAAAGATACGTTTGCCTCATCTAATCTCAACTTGGGTAATTTCTGCTGGTTCTCTGTTGATGTCATGGTTGGATGACATATTAGTGGGAACTAATGCCAAAGATAAGGCTGGGCGACAGGAGGCATAGAAAGTGAAACTTCAGGCTCTTACTGACCTGAAACACACCTTAGATCAACGCTGGGTGCAAGCAAAGCATACCCAGGTTGGCACTAATGGGGTGCAAAAAGCCCAGCCCTTTATCTCAACCCAGGCACTTAAACAAACAATCTACACAACGAATGAAGACGATTCAGATTGGTTAATTGGAGAATGAGGGTTTAAATCCTATTTAAGTTATGAAATCTTGAGCTCAGGTAAAATACAGCTTCAATTCATCACTTGAGTGAAGGCACTTTTGGTGTATTTTACAAAAACGGATGGAAGCGTTTGTTTATTGGAGCTTCAAGGCTTGGGCACACTTCCACAGAACCCTAATTCCCCCAACCCACTTTAAATATGTTTTTCATGACCAACAATCCTTGTTGGTCGACTTTCTTAAATAAATTTATCTAGTTTTTTATGTTTTACTTATGGTTCCTTTGGCGAACTTGGTGGCAGACCTTCTTCGAGTAGGTCTCCAACTATGTGGGCCCATTACCTCCTACCACAATTTACCAAAAATCCCAGTTGCTCCCTTGGGCCGCTCAGGTACCCTCCAGATCGATGCACCCAAGCCTACTGACACCGAGTTACACTTGATTAGGGACTCCCCTCTGGGGTCCACTCAAGCTGTGCTGTTTCTCACTTACCTGGTACTTTATATCGCGCTCTACACCCTTGCCTTGGGTCCCATTTGCACAGGTACCATTTGAGGTGCCTTGTTTCCCATTCTTATAACGGCTAGTTCCCTAGCAGTGTGGTATTGCATCCCACATCACCTTGCTGGGAACAAGAGAGTTATAGACACTCTCTTAACAGTAGTAGGCCAACCCTTTATTTTACATGCATGAAAATTATCCATGTGGGACTTTCGTTATTCATAAATTGGGTGCGCTGGCCATATGTCACTGCCACGATGGTGATCACCACAGTTTTCTCATTTGGTTTTGTTTTGTTGCAGATTGGCGTTATTCTTGCAACTACCAATTGGAAAGTGCCCACCCTTCCTGCTTATACCTAGTGATATCAGACGTTTTGTAATCCTGTTGTCAGGATTCCCCACCAAAAACCCAAGATCTACTCTAAAATTCAACAGGCCTTGGCTCCCCTTGAACCGAAACCTTCCTTAGGAAATAATAATTTGCCTAATTCATGTCTGCTTTCGTGGGGAGTGGATCTGTTGTCCCAATTGTCTCCTGAAGCGGCTGACTGGGCTTTTGTGGTATTCCGCACCAGCCTTTCTTGTGGTGAACAATGGAGGTATTGGAATTTAATGAGAAATTCTATAAGAAGGCGCTATAAAGGCTACAAAGTATTAGTTTCATGGCTCTAGCAAAGATCAAGTCCATTACATCAAAATTATTAGTTCTGTTGCAATTGTAAATTCCAATCAGAATTACTGAATCCAGTAAGAAGATATACCAAAATTATGCTACGCAAGACAAGATTTTTGGTACTATATTAATTAAAAATTAGAGACATTTAGAGGGGAAGATTTAGTGGGTTTTCGCGAGGATTTCCTTGATGCACCTGATGTAAGATCTTTCCTAACAGATGACCAATATTGCTGATTATCATTATTATTAAAATAATTATGATAACTTTTATTTCTCGTTGCAAACACTTTTGCAACCCATTCAATTCAAGACTAAATCTAGTTTGATAATCTCATAGAGGGGATTAGTCTGCGCCCATGTCTGGGAACAGTTGGGCAAGCAAGGCAAGAGGAGCAGGCGGAAGGCCCGCGGCCTCTAACGTTCAAAAACGCCCTGGAGAATCCGGCGGAATAGAAAAAAATCTAAAAAAACTGGCGGTCACAATTTCCCTGGAGATACTCGCGTGGCAAGCATGATGCAACCAGTACATCAACACGCCACATTCCCAGCCACTTTTGTCAGTGGAATTTGGAGTCCGTGTGTATCTGGACATCCAAAAAACGGCCCTATGGGAAAAATTTTGTGAAGATGTACACAAAATTTTCCTGACCGCGGTGTACGTTGCACATCACTCCATGTCGCGCGGTTGGCTGGACCTAGGTTTCAAAAGCAAAATAGCAGCAGACGAGGCTGCAGTGGTGTGCATAGTGGTCGACCTCCCCAAAGGGCAATGGGTCGTCGAAACTAAATGCACCAGATGGACAAAATCAAACCAAATCTTCCTCACGTTTGACTTTTTGCCTACTATGGTAAAACGTGAAATTTTGGAGCAACACGTGAAAGATGGTCTCGCCATATATGGCGAAATACAATCTTTTGAAATGCAATGTTTCATGCTGATGCCACCCCTGTGCACTGGCAAAGCCAACGCAGTTCTGACCCCAACCGAGGAGATCATGAAGGACCTAAACCAGATCCCGCACTCCACCTTTATTGACATCTTAGGGCACACCACCCACCCATTCCAGGTAACCGTGGACAGCGCGCCCCCCATTTGCACCCACTGTGACGCATTCGGCCATAAGGCGCATGCATGCCCCATCAAAGAGGGCGTCACACTCCAAGAGCACCCCTCGGCGGCCATGGCCAGTGGAGAGGCGCACTATGAACCAACCACAAGCACCAAGGAGGCTTTCCCGTGGGGAACACAAGGCTGCTACCTATTGGTAAAGACCATCTCCCCACAGGAGCGGAAGAAGGCCAAGCAGGCCCATAGGACCGCGGCCAAGGAAGCGGCCAAGGCCACCACCACCATCCCACACTCACAACGCCAGGAGGACATGGAGACCTTCTCAGCGGAAGCAACTTGGGAATCCATCACCCAATCAGATTGGGAGGCCCATGCCGAATGGGCCACTCAATCTGAGGATCTGATGGGAGATTTAATCTCACCCAATCACTTCACCCAAGCCCCGGTCAAAACTGACTTGGGACCTATCCCAACCAAAAAAAATTTTTTGCCCCACTTGACGGTGCACCAAACTTATCCGCACAGCAAAAAATTTTTCCGACGTCAGGAAAACAAAAAGCGAAGGCCAAAGCCAACGCGACTCTTTCTGCAAAGATTTACAAAAACCCCAATAGTGTTGCTGCTAATATCCGCGCTGCTGTGAAAGCCCGTGGGGACCTGGAAGAGGCTGGTGGGCCCGGGGGCCCACCCCCTCACACCTAAGGTGCGATGGGGGAAACCTTCACTCTAGGGATGCTGAATATTGCTGGACTCAAGGCCTCCCCTCCTGGGCTAGGAAATGAGTTTTTTACAAAACAATTTACCCATGGATATCCTGGCCATCCAGGAGTCCCACTGTCCACGAGGTTCTGAGGAAGCTTGGAAAACAATGCTCCTACCATCCCTATCCTTTTGGTCGAAGCACTGTGGGGTGCTAATTTGGAAAAACAATTTTTTTAAATTTACATCTTCAGAAACATTCCTAAATGGCTGAGTGCTCATTGTCCCCTTCTCATGGGCCGATGTTGCACACACAATCATCAACATTTACGCCCCAAACGGTGCACATGAGCATCAGGAATTTTTCTTGTCATTCAAATCTCTCCCGCTACCCCACGATTCTTTCCTAATTGGTGACATGAACTGTTGGCTAACCTCACCAATGGACTGGTGGCCGCCCTCACCCCACGCCCCACAGGGTCACATAGAACTACACGTTCTAAAAGCCACCCTTGGGTCAATGGATGCGCTGCTGCGACATGCCCCACTGCTCAAAAACATGACGCGTCCCCACATCCACAACGGCCAATTAAGGTCCATGACCCGCATCTACCTTATTCTAGCACCGGCAAATTCCAACCCCACATCTCCCACTTCAAAACAACGAAAATTGAATTCTCCGACCACTGACTGGTCTCAATAACATACCACTTACCTGTCACAGTTGCAAAGGCCCCACATTGGTGCAAAATCCGCCCCCCAGAGCTCGCGTCGCCAGGATTTTCCACGTGGGTGGAAGAGGCAACTTTGGCAAAATTGTTTGTTGCACCATTTTGCGTGGACCCCATTTCCACATGGGCAACTTTCAAAGAAGACACCATCCGCCACTATCGCCATCTCTCATCTAGATGCTCACAAGCCACATCGGTGGTTATATCGCGCACACTGGTGGAATTGGCCCACTTGGAGTCCAACATTCCAGCCTCAGGATATAGCCCTGCATGGGGCCAGAAGTGGGCGGAGGCAGCCGCCCACCTCAACGCACTTGAAAGGCAACACAAACATTGTGTTTGTTTTCAGTACAGGGCCAAACGCATTACAGAGGGTGACAAATGCACCACATACTTCTTCAAAAAAAATTTTCACCACGCCAGAGCATGGCCTGCACACAGGTGCGAAGATCAGATAATTCTATTGTGGACACACTGGCCAAAGTGGCAATCGAAATGCAAAGATATTACTCCGAGTTATACCAAGCTGAAATAATTCAGCCAGCCGAAATGGCGGAATTTCTCAACTGAGCTCATATCTGCACCATTTTCTGATACCCAGAAGTAATGAATTTAATTACTCTGAACAAATTATGGACTACCATTTGCGGTGCACCAAACCGAAAATGCCCAGGCCCTGATGGCATTCCATATGAGTTCTACAAAAAATATTTTAAATATATATCCCCATTGCTGCTAGCCTCACTCAACCAAAGCCTTTAGAGACGTGCCTCCTACCAGGAGGACATGAGGCCTTTACGGTCACACTCTTCAAAGAAGGGGATAGGCTAGACTTAGCCAACTGGCGCCCCATTTCTATAACAAACACAGACACCAAAATTTTAATAAAAATCATGGCTAACCGTTTAGGGACTGTAGCATCTGCTACCATCTCCCCAGAACAATTCAGTTTCATCCCCAGAAGGTCAATTTGGGATAACGTGCACTCCGTGGCTAATGCATGTCAGTCCATAGCCTCTGGGGCACTTGTATTCTTGGACCAACAAAAGGCCTATGATAGAGTAAACTGGGAGTACCTTAGGGCCTGCCTTTAACAAGTCCGCCTACCTCACCGCTTCATTAACTGGGTGATGCTGCTCATGGAATCTGCAACAATGGCAGTGCGCGGCCCAGATTTCCTAATGGAAGTAGTCCGTCCTCAAAGGGGCCTGCGACAAGGGGACCCCCTGAGCCCACTCTTATACAACTTCAGCCTTGACCCACTACTGCGAAATGTGAATGTCCAACTCACTGTGGTCCATGTGCCAGGCCAAACCCCAGTCAAGATGATGGCATTTGCAGATGATTTTGTGGTGGGGGTGTCTAATAACAAAGATGCACGCGCGCTTGAAGCCCTCATCCAGGAATATTCCCAGGTAAGCAACGCGGCACTGAACGCCTCCAAAACCAAAATCATCCTCCTTGGTCAGTTTCAGAACTGCTGGGCCCCAGCAAGTAGTTCCCAACCCGGCCCATCTGCTCGCCCACGTCCACGCCTTACTAACTCAAAACACACCTCTCCACTGGTGCTCTCCTTTGTGCCACGACCTACCATAGGACCAGTACGCCATCTGGGCGTGTGGTTGGAGGCAGGTGGATACGCGTCAGCAGTAATGGAGTGCCATATACTGGACAACGTGACGAAGCGAATCGCCTCTCTCAGAGCCCACCCTACTACCCTCACTGGCAGGGTTGTTCTTGCCAACTCTATGCTCCTATCCAAAGTCTGGTTCGGAGCCCACGCCATCCCCTTCTCCCCAAGCTTCTTCAAATCCCTGTATGCTTTGCTACAAGGATGGCTTTGGTCAGGCCGCCCTCCACCAGTACGGCTAGAGGTCATGTTTGGCCCTCATCATCATGGTGGCATGGGCCTACTTGACTTCAAAGCCCATGCCGCCAAGATCCTGGGAACCTGGATTGCGGCCGTCACTGCTCCTACACTCCCATCCCAACACTGGTCCCACGCGGCCCGCTCCAACTTCTCCCGAGCCTTGGGCCTCAACAATCCATCAAACCCCCACTCCCTAATGAAATACCTCGCATCACACACATCAGCCACAGGTCCTCACGGGACCAAAACCCACTACAAACGAATTCTACTCTCCATGCGAAGCGCAGAGTGGAGAATTCGTATTAGTGGACATACAACCCAAAGAGGCCGCCCCTCTCCTCAGTTCACACAAGAGGTACAGGGGCTACCCATCCATGATGGCGTGATCCCCATTCGACCCCAAGTCCTATCCAGGGTGGACTACCTGGACATGATGGACATCCCTTATTCCACTGAGACCCAAAAGACTATCTGGAAATACGCACACCATCCTCTGTTGCAGCCTCAAGTCTGCTCCCATGTGTGGCGCTGCCTGAGGCGGGTGTAACGTACAGCTGAGCCCTCTAATACTTTACACTCATCCTGTGTCGTGTGTGGCCAGTAAAGAACGCTGTTTCACCGCCTGGAGAAGTGCCCCACTCTAAAGTAATATGGCGCGAAGTCCAACGTCTGCTATGCCAGGATCAAACACATCCCTTCAGTCTGTCAAGAGATATGTTTGCTTCATCAATGGCCTCCCCCTCCCACCCTCCCTCCGTGCTCTGGTGGTTGCAATCGCCATGTGGACTATCCACACGATTGTCTTGGATGCCATCGCTGGATCCATCCCCACCCTCCCTGAAGCTGTCCACAGATTCTGGTCTCATTTGGTGGATCACTTTCAAGCGTGGATGTTTGGATATCTCCCACCGCATCGCCGACAGCTGGTCTCCTCCTGGTTCCCAGTCTGGTTCATCAAATCAGACCCCTTCCTCCACACGTGCTCAATAATGGCTACGTCCCCTACACACGTTCCCTCCCCCTTCCCATGAGTGGCGTTCCCGCTGGCAACAAGAGATAGCATCGCTTCTCTGGGGTGCCTCCCCTGGTACTAAGTTTTGTATCGTCTGAGTCATATTCAGAAGTGTCCATCCCATGGTCGGCCTTCCCCGCAATAAATTCAATTAAAATAATTATGATGTTCAGATCTGTTAAAGCGCTTTTTAGATTCAATTGACCTTCTTAACAAGGTCCCAGCCCCTTTGAAATGCTTGGTCATATCAGATTGCTTGGTTTCATCCATCATGGGAGGCTGATAACTCCAAAGAGTCTTACATCGGTCAATTGAAGAATCGGAAATCCCTGATGTGGATTTTATAATATCATTTGACCAAGATATTGAATCTCGATCTGAAGTTATTCTGGTCATCTTGGAGGTATCTCCAACAATGTCCCCCTCAAGATCTTGCCTAGGGGGTACAAATTTGTAAAGAAACCTACTATGCACTCTATTGATAACAGTATTATTATCAATAGCAGCAATGGAGTATTCAACACCCCAACAATAGATAATACGATAAGGACATGCCCATAAGGGGTTCAGTTTACTAATTCTACCTGGCCTATGGTGGTAGAAGAGTACAAGATCTCCAACTTGATATTATGGCAACGTAGGTCTACTATCATTGGTCCATGTTCCTTCCTTCATGGTGGTAGCTGCAAGGGAACTTGAAGTTAATGCTTGTAATTGGATTATTTCATCTGCCAGTCTCCTAATTGCTAAATCAGTGGTTTGCGGGGTAGCCTCTTCAAGTATAGGTTGTACACTTGAAGGGAGGACAGGCTCCCAACCATATAAAGCTTTAAACGGAGATATTCCAATAATATGATGGTAGCTAACTCTATAGGCTAACATCGCACTAGGTAAGTAGAGGTTCCATCTACTAGGATCATTGTAAGCCATTTTTTGAAGATCGGCTACTAGGGTACCATTTGCTTGTTCGATGGCACCATTAGAGGAGGGATTATATGGGGATGGGAAGGATTGGTAGGTACCCATTAATTTGGTAAGCTCAGCTACCACCTGAGAAATGAAGTTGGTCCCATTATCTGATAACAGGACTTTTGGGCTGCCATGCCTGGTGAAACTTGTTTAAAATGAAATGACGCCATAACCTTGGCAGTGACCGTGAAAACTGAAATAGCTTCAATCCATTTAGATAAATGGTCAATATCTAACAAAATATATTGATGTTCATATGTGGCCGTAGGAAGAGGACCTACCACATCAATACTTACAGTAGCAAAGGGTTTGGAAGGTCCTACAATTTGGTGTTGAAACATCAGATTTCCTTTACATTGTTGTCGGCACTTAAGGCACGACTCCAGCACATCATGCACAGAGATCAGCATTTTATCCCAATAACAATGATTTTTTAACCATTGGAGGGTCTTAGCGACAGCTCCATGACCTACAGTTTGGTGGGCCTCCATGATAGTGTCAGTCCTCGCAGAGGGCCAAATAAAGGGCAACCACTTAGATCCTGTTCTTTTATATAGTGCTCCATCTTTGAATTGAGTGTATTTGGTTAAGGATTATAACTTCGAGATAACATCCTTAGATTCACAGAACCAGTGCTCAGGTCTACCGATCAGGTCATAAATGCAATCCTCCTTGGAAGAGAATAACATTAAGATAGGCAATCAAGAAAGGCCACCAGCGTTTTGATGTATAGCCCCAGCGCGATGTTGAATGGTAAAATCGTAATTTTGGAGCTTCAAAGCCCATCTTGGCTAAGCGCCCATCAGGATCCTTCATTTTCTGCAACCACTTCAGGGAAGAATGATCTGTCATAATAGTGAAATGCTTGCCATATAAATAGGGGCGGAAATTCTTGATAGCGGCAAAATCAGCGAGGCATTCTCTCTCAGTAACGCTATAATTGCGTTTGGCCTTAGAAAGAGTTTTACTATAGTATGTGATGGGGTGATCGACCAGATTGGTATTATGTTGAGCCAAAATGGCTCCAATAGCAATATCACTGGCATCAGTAAATAGTATAAAGGGTTTTGAAAAAGTCAGGATGGGATAAGATGGGTGCACTCATTAAGGCTTGGCGCAACAGATCAAATGATTGCTGCTAAGATTCTTACCATATAAAGGGGACTTCCTTATGCAAAAGGTAAACTAGCAGCTCTGCAATATCCGCAAAATGGGGAATGAACTGTCAGTAATAACCAACCATCACTAAAAACACTTGAATATCATGCAAGCTTTTGGGAACAGGAATGTCCAAAATAGCTTGTACCTTATTAGATAAGGGTAAAATACCCTCACGTTTAACCTTATGCTCTAAAAATTCCATCTCAGTCTAAGAAAAGGCACACTTCGATGGTTTAATATTAAGAGAAGAATGACGCAGTCGGACAAAAACTTCCTTCAAATGAGCCAAATGTTCGTTAAAAGTGCGTGAAAAAACAGTAACATCATCTAGATAAACTACACACAAAAGCTTCAAATCCCCAAATAAGCCATCCATGGCTCGTTGAAAGTGTAGCAGGCGTTTTGCAAAGCCCCTGCGGCATACAAGTAGGCTCAAATTGCCCTTCACTAGAGATCAAAGCACATTTTTGACGCTCTTCCAGGGCAAGATCAATTTGCCAATAACCGCTCACAAGGTCCATTGCTGAGAAATATTGGGACCCAGACAATAGCCTCAAGGAATTGTCTATACAAGGAAGAGGATAAGAATCCTTCTGAGTAACAGCATTAAGTTGAAAATAGTCCATAACTACTTGGTGGCCCCCATCTTTTTTCCAGATGAGTAGTAGAGGGGAAGCCCAAGGACTTTTAGAAGGCGTTAATAATCCAGCATCGAAAAGTTGTTTCAGCTCTACCAAAACTCGAGCCTCCTCGACTTTGGACTTGCAATATGATCGAGCTAAGATAGGGGGAGTATCCCCAGTTTTAGCCTGATGCTAATCTTTCATTAGTCTAAAATCTCCAGGACCTTGGGAAAAAATATCCGCATATTCTTTAATCAGAGCCTCAGCCTCCAGCGGTTGTTCTGAAGTAAGAGAATCCCCAAATTTGATGTCAATTCTAGCAATGATAGGGTGTTCTTCCAGTCCAAATTCATGTAGAACTCCACATCCTGAGATGGACTATAAGTATTCACAGGAGTAGGCCTCACATAGGCGATGGGATTATTGCGATTAAGTAGCATTGGTTGAGAAGTGAGATTGTCCAATATAACCAAAACAATTCCATTGTAGGCAGGATCAAGTATACCGGGGCAAGGTAAAGCCTCCAAATGAGAAGGATTTGGGTTACCGAAAATCTTTAACAAATGATCAATGGGTACAAATACTTGAACTACCATATCAATAATGACTTGAGCTTTAGGGGGAATGTTAATTGGAGAGTTATAATATAGCGGCATTCCTTCTGTGGCACAAACTAAAGGAGGTGGAAGTATAGTCCTTGGACCCAAAAGATTTGGTATTCAAGATGTGAGATAGAAGTGGGGTATTCCAGTAAGCAGACACGTCGCTTAAGTTTGCCCTTGGTACTGGGAACATCATGTAGAATTAGAGGTACTCAGTACCCAATTAAAGAAAGTTATTTGTCCTTAAGACTGATGATCGCATCAAAATTGGTGAGAAACTTAGTTCCCAACAGCAGATCGTAGCAGTTGTTATCCAATACCACTGCAGGGGCTGACACAACCAGCTTCCCAAAGAGCATTGGAAGAGAGGAATAGGCTCCTATAGATTTAGTGTAGGAAGGTCAAGCGGTTCAATAGTTTTGGGAATGGTTTAGGTCTGGCGCCAATTTGATCTTCTTCCCAAGTTTGAACAAGATTACATTGATGGGCGATCCTGTATCAATGATAGCCAAAACTTTTACCTTATGCACGATGACTTCCACCCAGGTCACATCAGTGCCAAAGTTTGGGATAGAAAACATCGAGTGATTAATTAATTGAATAGAATTAGAAGAAGAAGCATAAACAGAAATAGTGTCTTTGTTGGATAGTTCATCTGGGATATCAAGCTCATTAGGAGCGGACACCACATAACAATCGGTAGAAGAATCAATAGGTTTCAACTGAGTCACCTGAGGTAGGTCAGCACAGGGATCCTCATGCTCTATGCTGACTCCTCTTTTTTAACACCTCAGCTTGCTTCTTCCAACATTGAGATACCACATGACCCACAAGACCACAATAAGTGCATGGCTCCTTCTTCAGTTTGGACTTGGGTTTAGGTGGCATTGCAAGGATGTAAGTATGAGGGTTATTAGTGGAGGTCAGATGTACCACCCCATTGAGAATCTCCACAAGTGCTTCCTTGATGTCAATAATAGAGTTGAAATTCTGTTTTAGGGACTTCAAATGCAATAGTTACTGAGTACAAGAAGCGAACACACTCAGTATAGCCAATATAGCATCATCAATGATGATCCGGTTACAAGTGACAAGTGTCTGGGCCTCATGGTAGAATCGCTTGGAGAACTTTTGGATAGACTCTCCTCGTTTGATTTGAATATTCATAAAGGCCTGCTTTTGGTTGGTGAGGATTTGGTCACTCCTGAATTCCTTAATGAGGGCGGTTTTCACTTGAGCCCAAGTAGTACAGACCTTGAGATAAGGAACCATGATTTCTTGTGTGAACTGGCTTAGGAAAGAGGTAATATGACGGACCTTCTGTTGATCAGTAGCCCCATCCATGGCGCGTTCATACACGAGAAGAAAATAATGGATGCTTCCTTCACACAATTCAAACTTATCTTGAAAGTAGGTTTTAAAAGGATGTTTTCTGTACTCAAGACATGTACACCAGATACCCTGACTGGCTCAGCCTTGGAGGATTCAGACTCTGTAAATTGGGTAGCAGGGGGAACTTGTTCAACCTGTTGTCTTAAGTGGTTCAAGTCATCTTGTAGGTTTTGAACCCATTTAGTAAGATGGTCATTAGTAGGCGCTCAGTATAAATTAATAATCGCAGTAATCATCTCAGCTTGCTTAGCCTTGAGTACTTCACATTTGGCAGTTAACCGGTCAATGGACGCGGTCAACATAGTGAGCTGGGTATCTTGCATAGTTTGATTTACATTTCATAGATGATGCGCATTCTCAATACCATCCAGTAAGTTGATTAAGGAGTAGTCCGGGTTGGTTGGAAGGCCTTCCAAGGATAAGAAACATCCTTGAGCTAGGGCTCAAATTTGAGTTTCCAACACTTAAACTTGTGAGCTATTAGATTTGAATGTTTAGGATCAGCCATTAAAAACGAGGAACCAGGGGGACCAGGAGGTCCTGGAGGTCCTTGTGATCCATATCAACCTGCTGGTCCTGGTGGCCCTTGTTGACCCACCAAACTAGAAGGACCACGTTCACCCGGAGGTCCTGGGATTACCGATGGGGAGCTAGGTGGTCCCAGTGGTCCAGGAGGACCAACAGGGCCAGGTACACCTTCGCTGACATTAACCGCCAGTTGAACAAGATGTTGTACTAACTCAATAAGCTCACCAAAGTGCTTATCATGCTTGACCTGCAATTGGTCCATTTGGATTGAGATTTCAGCCTCCAGGGAAGTGATATGGTGGTGAATAGGATTGGTGACATCGCTAACTTGTTGAGATACTTCTTGTCTAATGTATCCCACAACTCCATTGTCAATTCTAACCAACTGGTTATGGATATTATTAAATTTCTCATCATTTATTGAGAATAGCTTCCCGATTATCCCTTCCAAAGTTAGATGCTGTCTCATAGAATGAGGATAGCTGAGAGTGAAATTGTTGGCCAGAGTCAACTGGCGCTGGATTTCTAGATGATGCAACCCCAAAATCTAGAGTACATGGTGAATAGCAGGTTGGACATAATGCCGGAGGTACTGTTTAGTCCTAGCCAAGCCAACTTTGGCAGGCTGTAACACCGCTCAGTTGTATAAGTCCATCATATTAGCTGTAACCTTAGATGCTCAGTCCTGATTATGGCGAACACCAGGTTGGATAGCTCCCCATATCAAGCCTTTGACACTCTCCTCTACCTTCGTGGCTTAAATCTGATAGTTATTTTGGTCCAGCTTTTAATGGCCAAGTCCATAGAAGCTTGTAATTGCAGATTATTGGTTGTAGCGGAAGTCAGATCCTGCCTGTTGGAGTTACCATAAGGTAATACTCATATATTCCTCAGAAGAGGGGCTCTCTTCACCAGACATATTCATCGGCATGAAAGTATGTTTTCACCAGGTAGCCTCAGAAGCAGACCTGGCAGGGATCACCAGTATTGGAATTTCATGAGAAATTCTATAAGCAGGCGCTACAAAGGCTATGAAAGTATTAGCTCCATGGCTCTAGTAAAGATTGAGTCAATTACAACAAAGTAATTTGTTCTGTTGCAATATTAAATTCCAATCAGAAGTGCTGAATCCAGTAAGAATATAGACCAAAATTAAGCTACGCAAGACAAGATTTTGGGTACTTTATTATTTTTAAAATTAGAGATGTTTATAGGGGTTGATTTAGTGGGTTTTCGTGAAGATTTCCTTGATGCACTTGAGGTAAAATCATTCCTAACAGATGACCAATATGGCTGATTATCATTATTATTAAAATAGGGAGGATACCCCAGTGGTAGAGTATAAACCCTCTACCATTGCCTCCCAAGTTCGATCCTGGTAATGGACTTTGGGTAGGGGACGATTTTGACTGTGTTGGTTTTGCGCGCCAATGCCCTGAACCGAGATAGCAAATAGCAAAGGCGGTCCATGGAGTTCCTGGCCTATCATACGCCGCGCATGGAGGTTTTCCAGGTTTTATCCTCCTTTCCCATTTTCTTCACTTCCCTAATCAGTGTGGTATCATCCCCAGGTCGGCCCACCTTGAATAAAATTAAAATCATTATTATTAAAATAATTATGATGTTCAGATCTGTTAGAGCGCTTATTAGATTTGATTGACCTTCTTAACAAGGGCCCATCCCCATCAAAATGCTTGGTCATTTTGGATTGCTTGGTTTCATCCATCATAGGAGGCCAATAACTCTGAAGAGTCTTACATTGGCCAATTGAAGAATCGGAAATCCCTGATGTGGATTTTATAATATCATTTGACCAAGATATCGAATCTCAATCTGAAGTTATTCTGGTCATCTTGGAGGTATCTCCAACAGGAGGGCTTGGAGAAGGTCTTGGAGCAGAGTCATCTTGATGTAGCATCCCGCCATTCCTTCTTATTATTTTTTTCCCTGCGTCAAGTGGGTCAGCTGATGAAAGCATATTTAAGTTAATCTGAGAAAAAGCCTAGGCTTTGCCATTAACCTTTGAGTTTAAAATGTCGTTTTCTCCATTTGAACTTGGACATATTGATGTGAAACACTCCAATTTGGCAGTCACCCCTTCCAACTTCAATCATTTTGTTGAGACCCTTTGGGGTAGTTTCCCCACCCCAACCTGGAAGGGGCCAAGTAATTTGGCCGTCGTCAGATCTAACCCTATAAATATGAAAGCTGAAAAGTCGCATGCATCTCTTGAAATGAAGGAATCTTATCCTTCTATTCCTTCAAGTTCTGAATTTGAACCTGAACAGGGGTCTAGCCCCGAGAATGATTTAAAGGTTTCAGACAATTTCACCATGATGATATCACCCATGGGCGCCCCTATAAATGCTGCATCCTCAACTAGTGATATTTCCTTGAATCATGAGGCGCTTCCCACTGATTTCTTCCCCATCTCGGTGGAAATTGGGAGCATCTGATGGTCTGGACCTGATGTTCACCAAAAAGGGGATTCTGTTATCCTTTTTTCTTCCCAAAATGTTTCTGAGGTGCATGCTGATGCATCAGTTCTGGGCTTGGGGGTGATGGCCCTGGATATCGATGCACACCAAACTATCAAAGTAGGTGTGAGTTTGTTGGAGCCTGAAATCGCGTTTTATAACATGTGCAATTTTTTAAAATTTTGAGCCGTTTATAAGCTCATACGGACTGGATTAGGACCCTATTCCAGTCTATCAGATTAATCATGAGAACCCTCGTTTGACCCCTACCATGATACGGGACACTCAGGATGTGGAAAAGGAGCTTCATGTTAAATATATTATTATATATGCACCTGCAGAAGGTGGGGTGGGATATATGACCTCAGCAGTAAGAGTGACCCACTATCTCTCCCCCTTATATGATTGCAAAACATACCCTGATGGCTTTTTCAAGCCAGAGGAAAATTTTCTGGTGAGATAGTGGCTTTACTGCTTTGAATAAATCCAATTCTGGATAATTCTTGTTGGCTGCTGCCCTTAAATCCTCTTTTGGATTTTCAGCACAATTATTTTAGTGGATACCGGTGCCTTAAATAATTTTATTGATTAAGACATTGCTGACTACCTTGAGTTGAATTACTCACCAGGTGGTTTGGTTAGAGGTGGGGATTCTCAAGGTATCCCCACGCTGAACGTCATGGGGTTAGTTGTCTTCCAAGTGGGCCCTATCTATTGTCCGACCTTTTTCAAGCTATCAGAAACCTCTTGTTTCCCATTATTTTGGGTGTAGAGTGGTGGCGGAAGTTTGACGTCAGGACTAATTTGAAAGAAAAAACTCTATCATTGTCTTTGATAGATGGTCACATGTTGATTGTTCCTTTGTCTGAGGATAACGCCCAGGGCAAATTACCCCATTGGCCCAATGTTCTCACTCCTTATCTTGCCCCTTTGCTGAAGCTCTCCGTGGTACTTTCCTTACCTTCCTGTCTGGAGGAGTTGGCATCTTCTTTTGGTGCAGCTTCAGCTAGTACACTACCAGATCATTCTGAGCTTGATTGTGAGTTTAAACTCACTGTGGATCTGGTGCATATTTCTTCTCCCATATACCCATTGACTGTCCGGGAGGAAGAGGCTTTAGATGTGTGGGTGAAGGAGCAGTTGGCCTAAGGTGCCATCTTTCAGCGCATCTCACCTGTATGCTCCCCACTTCTCTTTGTGGAAAATGTCAAAGGAACTTTATGCCCTTGTGTCAATTATGGAAATTTAAATAATGTGACTGTACCCGACCTTCATCCCATCTCTTTAGTTTCCCAGATTGCACAATATGTAAAAAAGCCAAAAGTTTTCTCCAAGTTGGATTGCCTCAATTCATTCAATAAAATCCGGATAAAGAAGGGCCAGGAGTGGTTAATTGCATTCCGCACCAGAAAAGGAATTTCAAGTTTTGGTTCATGCTCTTTGGGCTTAAGAATGCCCCTGCCATCTTTCAACGCCGCATTGATGCGCTTTGGGGACTTGTTGGGGGTATGCGCAATTGCCTACATGGATGATATCCTGGTGTTGTCCCCTAATCAGGAGTCACATGCAGTACACCTTTGACAAGTGGTGGAGATATTGAGAGCCGCTCGCCTTACACTCAAAATTAGTATATGTGGTATCATCAAGTCTCAGGTTACTTTTCTGGGCAACGTCATTTTTGACCAAGGCCATATGATAACTCCAGACAAAGAGATGGCTATTAGTGAGTGGCCCACCCCCACCTCAGCCAAAGAATTGAGGAGCTTTTTGGGGACATGTACATTCCTCAAGAAGTTCACGCCCAATCTCTCTGAGGTAGCAGCACCCTTATATAAGGCCAGCGTTGTCAATGTGTTTCAGTGGTCTCCCATTTGGAGGAAATTTCCTTGCGGTTAAGTGAACCCTGTTATCTACATCCATCCTTCGCCATGTTGAACCTTCCAAGGAGCTCATTGTGCCCTCGGATGCTTCAAACTTTGTTATTAAAGTTGCCCTGCTACAGGTGGGTGAAGATGGTTCTGAGCATCCAGTGGATATTTTTTGTAAGAAAATGTCTATGCATGAGTTAAGCTACGCCGTATATGACAAGGAGTTATTAGCAGTGGTGGTGGCGCTGATTTATTGGCGTCACCACTTACATGGCTCCTCTCAACCATCTGGGTACGCACAGACCACCAAGCCCTGTTGTACTACCATGCTCCACATGTTCTAACACCACGTCAGACCCAATGGCATGAGACCCTTGCCCTATGTACATTTTCCTATTAGTTCACCCAGGGCAAGGAGAATGGTTTGGCGGATGCTTTGAGCCGCAACCCTTCTTTGGCTCCCAATCCAAAGGAGGTAGAGATTCACAACACCCGGTTGATGATTCCACCAAGCATGATTCTGTCTCAACTTCCTGATTCCATGGTCCATACGCCAGCGCTCATGCCTCTGGAAAATGCAGCAGAATATAGTATGTTCAGAAAGGTAGTACTTTCTCAGCCATTATCTGCTGAATATACTGTTATTCTTGCTAAGAGCGCCCTGAATCAGGAGGGCTTATACAGGGGTTATCACGTGAAGGATGAGATGGTTTGGTTTTTAAGGGCGCTAGGGTTCTGCTAGACCACTGCGCCTGGAGATCATCCAGGACCATCATGACGGAATCATCGTTGGTCCTTCTGAGAAAGCAAAGACCTTGGAGCTGATGTGACGCACTTACAATTGGAAGGGCTTTCCTGCTCAGGTGGGGCACTACTGTAAAGAGTGCCTGATCTGCAATCAAATGAAACCCAATTGGCAACCTTTAGCAGGGTTGCTGGTACCATTCCAAAAGGCTGAAGGGCCCTGGACTTCCTTATCAGTGGATTTCATTGTGGAGTTACCCATTTCAGATGGGTATGATGCCATCATGGTGGTGGTGGACCGCTTTACAAAGTTCGCCCAGTTTATTCCTTGCAGAACGACCATAACTGCTGCTGAAATGTTCAGGCTCTTTGTCGCCCATGTAATTGCGCTTCATGTGGTTCCTTAATAAATATTAGTGACTGGGGACCCCAGATCAACTCCATCTTTTGGGAAGAGTTGTGTAAAACTCTTCATTTTTGCCCCTGCCGTTTGACTGCTTATCACCCCCAATCCAATGGGTAGACCGAGCAAGTAAACCAGTGCTTGGAACAATTTCTGCGTTGTTACACCACCGCAGACCATTCAAATTGGGTTCCTCACCTTTCCATGTACCAGTTTAGCTACAACAACACTTTGCATTCATTGATCAGTTGTTCACCCTTTTTTGCCAACCATGGCTTTAACCCTGCTTTTAACATGGAGCCCAGCTGTGGCTCCAAAGTGGAAGCGGTGGTGGATTTTGTAAAGCCTGTCATGTGAACATGACATAATAGTGGGGACCAAACCCAAAGACAAGGCTGGGCGCTAGGAGGCCCAGAGGGTGAAGCAGCAGGCCCTTCCTGACCTGAGGCACACCCTGGACCAACGCTAGGTTTGGGCAAAATATGCCCAGGTTGGGACTAGTGGTGTGCCAAATGCCCAGCCCCTGACATCGAGCCAGGCATTAGAACAAATGATCTACCATATGAACGCGAATGGTTTGATTCATTTTGTTGAGGAGTGGGGTTTTGAAACCCATTACATTTTGAAATAATGCGCTCAGGTCGAATCCAACTTCTATTGATCACTCAAGTGAAGTCATTTTTGGCCTATTCAACCAACTCGGATGGCAGTGTTGCCCTATTGGTGAGTCAGTGCTTGGGCCCACTGCGGCATAACCCTCTTTTCCCCATTCAAGCTTAGATACGTTTTCCCTGACCAACATTCCTTATTGGTCAACTTCCCAAATAAACCTGTTCCCGTTTACATTATTTTAAAATTTATAATATTTTGAATGCTCCTGTGCACAAACCTCTTCGAGGAGGTCACGCGCTCCATTACCCTTGCCATTGCAAGTACCTTGCAGCTCTCCCTCGTGCATTATTTGTTTTCCCAGGTTCCCTCCAACCTGGGTCGCTTAGCCCCTTCTGATATGTTCACTGCGTCGCCTTTACTGGGGTTTTTATTATAAAATTCGCAATTTTATGCCTAAGTTATTATTGCTCCAGCACCCTCTGCTGGGCTCTAATCACTTTGGCACTAACAGATAGTTCTCTGGCTTTGGCCTGGTGCACCGCGCACTGCCACGCTGGGAACAGGAGAGTTATAGACACTCTCCTTACAAAGACCCTCAAGAAGGTTCATCAGGGGGTGTCTACAAGTTTGGAGGCGGCTATGCTAGTTTATAAGGAGAATATCAATAAAAGTGCCAAGTGGGTCCAGCATACAACGAAGTGGATCTCGTGATGTTTGATGCTCGCAACATCCCTATCAAGCAGCAATGCAAAAAGCTGGGTCCAAAGAGTATTGGTCCTTACCATGTAGTTAGAAAGGTGGGTCATGCATCATACCAGTTGAATCTTCCCTCCGCATTCCAGATCTTTTCCATCTTTCATGAGAGCAAATTGACATTGTTTGAGGGCCCCCACCTATGACTCCCAAGGCTTATCTAGTGTATGGGGCGCCAGAATGGGAAGTGGAGGATATAGTAGCCTCCCGCTGGGTTAAGCAACATCTCAAGTACCTGGTATCCTGGAAAGGGTTTAATGCAGATGAGAACAGTTGGGTCTTAGCACATAAGAACTTCTCCTTAGCGAATGCCCCTAAGGGGGGGTGGAGCCTAAGAAGGAGGAGAGGGTAATGTCATGGTTGGATGACTTAATAGTGGGAACTAATGCCAAAGATAAGGCTGGGCGACAGGAGGCATAGAAGGTGAAACTTCAGGCTCTTGCTGACCTGAAACACACCTTAGATCAACGCTGGGTGCAAGCAAAGCATACCCAGGTTGGCACTAATTGGGTGCAAAAAGCTTAGCCCCTTATCTCAACCCAGGCACATAAACAAACAATCTACATAACGAATGAAGACGATTCAGAATGGTTAATTGGAGAATGAGGGTCAAATCCTATTTAAGTTATGAAATCTTGAGCTCAGGTAAAATACAGCTTCAATTCATCACTTGAGTGAAGGCACTTTTGGTGTATTTTACAAAAACGGATGGAAGCGTTTGTTTATTGGAGTGTCAAGGCTTGTGCACACTTCCACAGAACCCCAATTCCCCGGACCATTTTAAATATGTTTTTCATGACTAACATTCATTGTTGGTCAACTTTCTTAAATAAATTTATCTAGTTTTTTATGTTTTACTTATGGTTCCTTGGGCGAACTTGGCGGCAGACCTTCTTTGAGGAGGTCTCCAACTATCTGGGCCACTACCTCCTACCACAACTTACCAAAATCCCAGATGCTCCCTTGGGCCGCTCAGGTCCCCTCCAGATCGAGGCACTCAAGCCTACTGGCACTGAGTTACACTTGAATATGAACTTTCCTCTGGAATCCACTCAAGCTGTGCTGTTTCTAGCTTACCTGGTACTTTATGTCGTGCTCTAAACCCTTGCCTTGGGTCCCTTTTGCACAGGTACCATTTGAGGTGCTTTGTTTCCCATTCTCCTAACAGCTAGTTCCATAGCAGTGTGGGTTTGAATCCCACATCACCTTTCTGGGAACAAGAGTGTTACAGACACTCTCTTAACAGTTGATATAATCTTGTCTGCTAGCTGATGAGTGTATATTCAAGCCACCTTCTTCACTATTTTGGGGGCCATTTTGTTTCATTTTGGCTCAAGTAATGGCGTTTATGTCCATGTTAACATACTGATATAGTGGATTAGTTGTTTCATCATATAAAAAGAGATCGTAATGTCTATATTTTTGTTCATAAGATTGGGAGGAACAGTTTTGAAAGTAGTGCCAGATTGTTCCTGGTCTAGATTGTGGGACCATTTCCTAACTCTTTACTGATTTCCTTCTCCTTTGCTTGGACTAAGGTAGTTTGCTCTTTGAGTTTCTTGCTCCAACACTGAGCAGCTGCATTTTCTGGTTTTCCACACCAGTGGCAGCGGATCTGCATCTTGTTTGCACATTTTTTGTACTTTAGGCTTATTTCCCCATCATAACTCGAATTTAGTTGCTCCTTATTCATCTCAGCAAACTTTATAGTAATTTGAGCTCTAGTCTACATCGCTTTGAATGCTAAGTTTGGGGCTTTAATATTGGCCCATAACATCTTCAAATGATCCACCATTTGAGATGTGGAGGTTTTTATCACTAACGGTGAATCCATTGTTTGATGCAATTCATGATAGGGCTGTAGCGCCATTTGCATCATTATTTTAGCGTTAAAATCTATTAGCACTTTTGCACCAGCCAGGATCTGTGATTCATGTTAGAATCAATCCGTAAAAGCTATTAGGGTCTCATTTTTTCATAATTGAATCCCCATAAATTCCTTCTTCAAGTTGGACATCCGCTTAGGGGCTCAAAATTCTAGCATAATGACTTCCTTAGCCTTATTATGAGACCAATTGTCCCCATTCAGAATGGGAAACTAAGATTTTGACAATCGTTGTTCAGGCAGTTTATGATGATCACTGCTTTTGTCAGTCACTGAATCCAAAAGTTTTCATCTTGAATAATCAGAAAGCAGGGGTGTTAACCTGATGAAACGCGGGTAATTTCAGCGTTTTGAAAGTCATCTGTGGCTCAACTGGTAGGAGATCCTGCCCAATGACTCTATTGACCATGAGAGTAACTTGGTGGTCATTTCTGAAATTGATTTAAACAACCCTAGGAATATTTCTTAATGATGAAATTTTCCTGACTGGAGTTTCAGGCGTGTTTTTGACATCTTTTTCCACCTCAATTTTCACACAATTTAAGTATGGCTCGCCAGTTTTTATATGCTTTAATTGCCATGCTATAGGGGGTGGAAGGCGAGTCGGTAGGGCGTACAGCTACCAACCTGAAGGTTGCGGGTTTGATTCCCGCCCTTTGCACATTGATTGGGGTGCCAGCCGAAGGAAGCTATTGGCGGTTAGTAGGTATAATAACACGAAAACCTTACCCATGATGTAACCAGAAAAATCCGAGTCCCAATCTGGAGGTGAAAAAAACTTTCTATGACAAAGTTGACCCTGCTCAGGTTTCATGTCAATACTTTCTTTCTCTATTTCGGTAATGTCCGTCCCCTAGTCAGCTTGCCTCAAATAAATAAAAATAAAAATAATTGCCATGCTATATCTTTACTAAACTGGCATAAGCATTCACAATCCGCTTCTCACTCTGCCTTCTAAAGCAATACTTCATTAATTAAATCGCTCTCCTTTCATTTCAAGGAGTCTACTTTTCCATAGAGGTCCTTGTTGAAAACCTAACTTGTTTGACCTCTTCTTTGGCTTTTTTCACACATTTCTTTAAGGTAGCAGAATCAGCCTGTGACGCCAATTGTAGCACTTTTTTGTTGAGTTTCTAATTTTTCCCAAAGCTTTTTTAGTTCTTTCTAATATGGTATTCTTGATAGCTTTATTCAAATTGGTCAAAATCAGCTACCCCTGTAATGAGCACTAATGTGAAAACTGAGAAATGACAGATAATCAACTTACTCCTTTGGAATGAGCACCAATATGTAAACTTGAGACTTTGCTCTTTTAGGATTACAACTTTTTTCAGCTCCCAAGGTTTTCTTACACAGATTCTTATTATGTGCAGTCAATAAATGTTTATAAAAAGTCTGATAAATATGAGTATGATTGATACTAGTATGAATACTAGTATCCAGTTGACCAGTCCATGACCAAATATTTCTCTTCAAACAATTCTCCTTTTTACAGGTGCCACAATCCTTCAACCCGCTAATGAAGGTAATTAACGCTACAGATAAAAAGGGAATTCCTCACTCTTCACCTCTCCTCAGAGTTGGAAACTTATTGACAATAACAGTACTTAACCTACTAGAAGCAGGTTCAGAGGTTTTAAAGGGAATTTCTACTCTTACGGCTTGACTACAAATTCCAGCTTAGAGGTCACTCCTTTGATTTATCCAGTAATTCTAGTTCAATGGCCTTCTTGGTGATATTCTTTCTCTTCCTCACTCTTTTACGCAGCAGCTGCAGAGAACTTGACAGTAATACTTAGTACAGAGATATCTAGTCCCTCTACTCTAATCCCTAAAGTAATCAAAAATGTACCAAATTTATAATAAACTAAACATATGAGACTTATCAATTTTTCTTTATTAGATTTTATTTTACAAGGGAATTTATAGGGGATTTCACGCCCAACTCTTCTGTTGGGCCTCAGTGGGAAATGTAAGACAGTTCTGATGAATTAACCCTTCAAGGCATTGTGAAACATTGCTTCCTCGTTAGTTTATTGGGTTTTCTCCCCTACTTAATATGCGACCCTCTTGGGTTGAAACGAAGGATGTGTCCTAATGACTCCGTTCAACCCAAGCAATTCACCCTTATCAGTTTAGCAACCTTATTAGATAATAGGACTCTTGCCTATAATCAGCAAGTTGCGATACCCAAAAGGTTAAAATGTTATTTGCTATCAATTTGGCATCAATCTCCTTTATTTATTCAGGGAAGGTCGACCAGGGGACAAGCACTTCTGATATAGTGAGAAAACTAATGAATTCGACAATTAAAGACACCCCAGAGGATTCAAAGCCCCTCTTATTGTCTCCAGGATCACAAAGATTAGGAAGTTAGGGAAGATAAGTTATGCTGGCTTATTCTTGGATGAAGCATGTGTGAAGGAAAGGATCAACTTTTAGGAACCATATGGGGAACCATGTGTTGATTGTCCTTCTATTATGGGGGTCATATGTCCAAAAAGTCATGCTTGGAAATGTTCCAATATATGGCTGTGGAAGCGATGAATGGCTTCTTGGATTGTTGGCGCTGCTCCCATGAACGAGTCCAGTACCATTGTATGTATCGTCCATAGTGCTATTACTACTATTAGCGCCCTGAAAGATGGGTGGATAGGAGATTCCATGTTTATAGCGAACATGTTCCTTGCTAGGCTGAATGGATATCCGTTTTCTTAGTGGAAAAGGTGCATGGCCTCTTTCCATACAGCCACTGATGTTGGGCATTGTTTTAAACGGTGGGCTTGGCTTCCATACTGACCACATATTGCACATGAGGTATGATTGGCATTTGACCGTTCAGCTGTTCAGTATACTCTCCTCATACACCTCCATACATGTGCTCTTATCCTGGGTTGGAGTAGAGGGTGATGAGTGTATCTCCATACTCTTCTTTGGGTCTCCAGGTTGTAGGGTATGTCCATATGGTCCAGGTAATCTATCCTGGCTATGGTATTTGGGATTTTGCTTATTATATTGTCTGTGACTATTTGATCATTGATCTCCTGTCTGTGAGTTAGCCTTGGGCGTCCTCAGTGAATGGTTTGATCATTTATGTGAATCCGCCATGTCGCTCTTCTCATGGCTAGGAGTATTCGTTTGAAGTGTACAGGAGTGCCATGTGGTCCTGCAGCTGTAGATGGGATGCCAGATATCTGATTAATGTGTTTAGGTGATCTGAATTTTTTAATTGTAGTGCTCGTGTGAAGTTATATCTTGCTGTTCTGACCCAGTGTGTATCTGGAATATCTGGGCTAGTCACCTGAGCTATCTAGGATCCCAGTATATGGGTTGCTTGCTCTACGTAATTAGTAAGCCCCATACCTCCATTCCTTCTAGAGCCAAATAGGGTTTTTAAGGCGTACAGGGGGATTGTGGCTGGATCATAGCCATCCTTGTAATAGGGCGTGGACTGTGTTGAAGAAAGATGGTAAGAAAGCAATTGCATGGGCCATGAACCATATAATTGATAGAATCATCAGTTGGCTACTTTGACCCTTCCTGTTAGGCCTGTTTGGTGTCCATGTAAGGAGGCAATGCGTTTTGTTATTTTTTCTAATAATTGGCTTTCCATCATGGAGTTAGCGTAGCCTCCTGCTTTCAACCATACTCCCAAGTGACGAACAGGGCCAGCTGTTGGCTTGGTGATGAATGGAAGTTTTAGTGAGGTCATTTCTAGTTTTCGCCTTCTATGTCTGGTCAGGAGTCTTGATGTTGTACTAGCTTGTTGGCCCTGTGTAGATGGCATCCACTGGGTCTGATTTTCCCCAGGAGTATAATTTCCGTTTTCTCAGTGTTAAGTGATGCATTACTTATGGCTGAATAGTCTTGTATTATCTTCTCAATTCTCAAGCGTCTTGATTGTTGGATATGACCACCACACAATCATCAGCGAAGGCCATCATTTTGACTGTTGGTTGTCCCTTGACGTTGATTCCTTTGAGCAGAGTGTTTATTTTTCGGATTAGGGGGTCTAGGCTAGAGTTGTAGAGTAGAGGGCTTAAGGGGTCTCCTTGTTTTAGTCCTCTATATGGGATAACTGGATTGGTTAAGAAGCCTGCTCCCCGCACAGCCATGGTTGCAGACTCTGTAAACAACATTACCCAGCTTATGAATCTATTTGGAAGCTTGAATTTTTGAAGGCAGGCTCTAAGATAGGTCTAGTTCACCCTGTCATATGCCTTTTGTTGGTCTAAAAAGACAAATGCTCCAGAGGTTTTGGACTGGCAGACATTTGCAACTGTGTGGATGTTATCCCATATAGATCTTCTTGGGACAAATCCATATTGTGATGGGGATATCGCATCAGTTGCAATTCCTCCTAGTCGTTTAGCCATAATTTTTGTGAAAATTTTTGTATCTGTATTGGTTAGGAAAATTGGGCGCCAGTTGGATAGGTCTAATCTATCTCCTTTCTTGACTAAAGTGACCGTGTATGCTTCTTTGCCTCCAGGTAGGAGGCATGTTTCCATAATACACTTGTTCACTAAAGCCTGAAGAATGTCAGAGATGTTAGTAAAATATTTTATATAGAATTCATAGGGAATCTCATCAGGTCCAGGGCATTTCCCCTTAGTGCACCGCTTACTACTTCCCATAATGCCTTGCACAATAGTAGGTTAATTAAATTGTTACTTTGAACCATGGTGTCGATATG
>JAKSZP010016178.1:0-81884 GCA_022478985.1 Massospora cicadina | reverse complement strand
TTCATCGCATCAACCAAAAAATCCCATGGATTTTGGTTGAATTTGATTAAATTGTTTGCATATGGGTTATCTGTTTTGTTTGGCTGGGAGGATGGTTTTTGACTTACTTTAATTCATTATAGCTCCTGATTGGTGGGTTCAGAAGAAGATGTTCGTTGAGGTAATTTTTGGTTTGTTGATTCAGTGATTGATGTGGCTACCACTTTGGGGGGATGGGGGAAGGATAGTGCCACATTCCAAAAATGCTATTGGATCAGCTATGAGGTCAACATGCATAGAGTCAGGTGTGGATGCCATTGCTCGTGAGATGGAGGGGCAGCGCCATTTCAAATGATCCAGTTTAACAGGTAGGGCAAATAGTGCGCCCTTTATCCACTCAAGCCCAAAAATGATGTTCTGGGGAAGAGGGTTAATGGTGTGAGGGGGGATTGAGAGGGCTATTTCTATTTATACTGGACAGATAGTCATGAAAGCATGGGGCCTACAAAGCAAGTGGCTCCATTGGGAACTACAAAATGTACCATGGGATCAGAACCATATTCTGATAATCCAGCGATAATTTCTTTTACTAAAATTTTGGGTGGTAGGTGGGTAGGGAGAGTCCTGAAAACTGAACCACAAGGGTGGTATCAGTGGGCAACCAAATACAAGTAGTTGGGAGGGGGGTGCCCTGGAACACCAGGGGGATGGTAACTGCTACTGCAGCATCAGCTTCAATTGAAACCAAGATCAAAATACCTCTTGAAGGGGTGGAAGTCGATGAAGCCTGCAGGCTGCATAACAGCCTGGGGTAATTCAATAATTGTTTTATCTGAATAGGGGAACAACTTGCCATATTCATCCCCAAAGGCTAAATAACATGTTGCTCCAGGGGAGCACAAGGGAGCAGCTTGGAAACGCTTGGTTTTGGGCGTGATGTAAGGCTAAGTCCTTAGGTGGGACATAGCGTGCTGAAGAATTCAGAGGGCTAGCCAATCCAGCCCAAGAACATTTTGGAAATGGCTGAAAAACATGAGGAGGTGGTGCACCACTGCCTCACGTGGGGTCAGCGGGCATCAAATGCATTGACATTGGAAACTTGAATAGGCCGACAATGAGTAGACTGTTTTAACTAAACTTTAAACTACGATTTGACCAAAAGTGAGTGAATTAAGAGAAAGAAGTTTTGACTTGGTCCCATTTTTAATTATTTTAAATGAGGCGTCTTGGTCTCATGGCCATGTTGTTCATACATGGGTAGATATGCCTCCCCTTCTGATGGTTGGTGGCCACCTCCATCAAACTCTCTTGACATAAAAAAAGTAGTGATTCTCTATCATCCTGGCATGAATTCACTTTAAATTTAGATTTAAGGTTGGTCATATTAAAAGTGGAGAGAGCATGATGGTAGGGACAGGTGCAGGCTTAATTATATTAGTTTCCGCATGGTTGTTGGGTCTGTTGGTCCAATTGTCATCTCAAACATTCTGAGTCCTCTGGGACTTCTCCTCAGAGGCAGTTTAAGAGGCGTAGGAGGCATTTAGGGCAACTTTTTCCTTAAAGCTTGTATTTTTGCATATTAGAGTAGGAATGATTTTCATAACCATTTCTGTGAGTTCCAAAACTTTGGCAGTATTGCTCAAATTAAGATATAACTGTCAGTGGCTTAGAAGATGCGCTGAAAATATTTATCATGTAAGGGTCCCAGCTGCACCATAAATTATATCAGTCAATTAACTTTTTTGATCAAGGAAGGGGGAAGAGATCCTAAACTTTTTCGCTGAAGAAAATAGTGGACCTGGCTCACCCTTAACAAAATTTGGTTTTTTGGATCCTCCTCGTCTCAATTTTATAAATAAGCCAAAAAGTTAGAAAAATCAAATTCACCGTGAAGTTTAATTTAAAATTACTTTGAGAGTCGAGATGATATGTGACGAAAGTGCTCACAGATGAGTGGATTGAAACTAAAACCCTGACTGGTCTGTAAGTATTGAGGTCAATCTGGAAGAACCCTTTAATGATCAATAAGACTTTGTTATGATAATTACAAGTGATGAAAGAATTTCTGAACCATTGAAAATGATTGAAGTTCAGCACAAACTAAAATTAGGCAACCTGAAATGTGAAATCCACAATATGGCTCATAGGTCCCAGCGCTTTTGAGAAGATTTGCGCATCCAGTAATCAAAATCTTCTCCAATCCCTGCTCCTCAATTCCTCAATCTATAAAAATCCAGCACCCTGCTGATGTATAATGCAGAGTATTTTGTTATATCCTTAATAAATTATTAATTCGCTTAAAATTACTTTAAAACTTTTATAGATTATAAAAAGTTCTGGCTGCTCTAAAGGAACCACCTCAACCAATGGAAGGTCCATGCTCATTATTACAGTGATTGTCATGGTCATCTCATTGGTGATTACAGCATTAGCATCATTTATCAATGAAAACCTCGGTAATCATCCCCTAGGAGTATCACGCACTCCATCTGGCCAAGGAAATACATATATGGATTATCAGCCTGGGAAGAATTATCAATCATTCAATCCAATACGTTGCAATTATGAAAAAGCGAAAATAAAAATATGTCTGATGCAACCTGTGTAAAAATTTTTGATTTAAACGGATGAGGCAATTGTTTCTCCCCACTATCAAGTGTGCATCCAGATGAGTCAGGAATTCAAGTTAAATGTACATACTTGATGGATTGAATTGTCTCCCCCACTCCAACCAACCAGTCATCCTTCAGTGCTCAAAGCCTGATCAAGGTTACTACTGGCGCTCAGCCTAGAAGTTGGGAGGGGAATGATATTCATTGACCAATATTTCCCACACTTATCCCCCACAGATTTAAACCAAAAAATACAAAACAGAGATTTCATGCAGACTGTGGATGCTGTCACAGGTATTAAAAACCCTCAATGGAAGCCATGTCTTTTCTTGGCACGTCAGTTGTCTGACATAATAACCCAGCTGATTTACACCTCTATTATGTCGTTGTCCCAGGATTTAGTGAACCTTTGCTATTTAACATCTAAACAAAGTTTATATGGTCTTGTGCGCGCCCTCCTGACATGTTGTTCATGGGTGGCATTGATCAGAACTTGAAACAAGTAATGCTTTTTCAAGCGGCACAACCAATTCCCCCCTCATATGCACAAGCGTATAGCACAAAGGTGATAAGACCCAATTTCTGACCTTCATATGAAGTGGCTTATGGGATCTGGGAGTTCTGGTAGAACTCAACTTGTGAGCTCATTAAATGGGACAACGGAATCATCCAAGGATCAGAAATCGTTGGCACTGCTGGATGCCATGGAAGGTGAAGCTAAAATTTGGGCCTGAACCCTGTTGTACCAGATCTCACACTTAGGGGATTCACCTCCTTCACTTTTCACCATTGTTTCGTCTATGGCTACTCTGTCATCGAGGCTACAACCCCTGTTTCAACTGTTCCAATGGCGAAGTTTAACCATGAGTTTATATGACCACATTAAGGCCTTCCACCGACTAGCAGATTCCCTCCAACTACCATAAGATATTGCCATTGCTGCGTTCTGGGCTTTCCTTAACTAGGGAGTGGGTTTCCACATGGCATGGTACAAAGGACCTCAAACTTTTAGGGTGCGTACAAACTAGCCTAGCAGATTGAGGCCCAACCCAGAATATGAGCTACCAAGAAATCACCACCCTTACGCTCCACGTCGCTATACCAAACCAGCCCCATCCACCCACAAAGGTCAATTACATGTATTTTTTAGTTATGAGGAGAAACCAAACAGCAAAAAAATATGTAATCAGATCCAGAAATTAACAATGCAGCTGATTTTATTCCAGTGGAAGTGGACCACCAAGATATCCCCACTTGTGCACCAAAAGTACTGGAACTCGCTCCCTTCATCCCTTCAATGCCTCAGGATAGAGAGTCTATGGGGTGTCAGCCTCATGTCACACAACCTTAGCATTTTTACTTGAAACTGCATATCATGGCCAAACCACTTCCCAATCTTGTGAGTTCCTTAATCAGCGACCAGATGCCCCAGGGATCATAGTAATTCAGGCCAACCCACAAGGACCCAGACTTATAAACTTCATTTGTTAAATGTCTAACAGACCCTCAGGCACCCTTTTTATTCACATAGGCCTGGAGGCTTCAGAAAGGTTCCCCTAACAGCTTGAGACAGTGAAAAGTTTGATGAGAATTGCTGTCATAAATTTTTAATTATATATCTCAGCCATGTACGCCCATTGATGAATTCATCAGACCTTACATCAGCTCCATTATTGTATGACTGGGCAGCAGCAATGCCTTCCCAATTTCAAAAAAGTCTCAGGATTACTCCAAGTTGCCTGCAAATAATACCGCCACTGGACTATGTACCATGAACAGCTTTAATAAAAGATAATTATGTTAATTTCTTGTTTGCCATGAACATTAAAGTTGTATCAAGGCGGGCTTAGTAAATGCATTAATTGACACAGGAGCTTTGGGGAACTTTATCAATATCAGAATGGTGCAATAATTAGATTTGGCAGTTACCACAGGGGCGTCTTTTATGGGGCCTATAGGGTACCAATGGTCACCCTGCCTCTATGCAAGCTGTTGCATTTTTTTGGCCCATAGTCATATTTTCACGCCAATTTCTCAGCGATATCAGACTTACTCTATCCCATGATCCTGGGTGTATGATGGTGGCACTGACAGTTGGTTACAATTAGCCCTAAGAAAAATTTGCTTTCCTTTATAACATCCATAAAATTTAGCAAAATTTCTCCGCTTTGCATATTGGTGAAAGGAAATGATTTGGCGGTTACTGTGGAATATTCCACCTAAAGCGCGGCAGCTGATCTTACCAGATGCCCTCAATACTCAAACCATACAAAGAGATTTTTAATGTAGACAAGGTGAACTGCTTGCCACCCCACTCTGAGTTTGACATTGACTTCCACTTTATGGTGGATAACATTAAGTACAATTACCCGCTTTACCCATATAATGCTTCCAAGTTCCAGGCCTTAAAAGTTTAATTTATTAGATGATGGCTAAGGGATGGTTAATTAAAAAAACTCTCCTAATGTAATTTGCATCTGGTTTTTCCCAAAAGCCAGATGGCACCCTGCGTCTTGTGTGGATTATGGCCATTTATATAACGTCACAGTGTCTTATTTGTACCTGCTCCATTGGAGGCCACATACTCCAAAGAAATTGCCAAGTCAAAATTGTTTTCAAAATTGTACCTAATAAACACTTTCACCAAATCCAGGTGAAGGAGGGCCAAGAGCGGCTGACATCTATTTGCACACGCCATGGCATATACCAGTTTAGGGACATACCGTCTGGATTAAAAATGCTCTCACCATTTTACAGAGGGTTATTAACCACGCATTAAGTGATCTCCACTTTACATGCGCAGTGACATAAATAAATGACACCATGGTCCATTCCCCCACATCATAGCAACATGAGAGAGATTTAGTGGTAGTGGCAGCCGCCTTGCAACGAGCAGATCTGCATGCAAAGCTGTCAAAATGCGAATTTTCAAAGATGAGGTGCAGTTCTTTGGGAACGTGGTACTTAAAGATGGACATGCTATTGCTCCCTAAAATCTGGAAGCAATGTAGACGTGGTCAACACCCATCACCCAGAAACAATTTCGCAGCTCTCTGGAATCCATCACCTTATTGAAAAAAAATTCTCCTCAGAGATTTCATAACTAGACGTCCCCCTCTATCCCCTAACAGGGAAAAATGTGACATTTTTCTTAATGGCGGAATATCACATGCTTCAAAGCTATCAAAGAGGTTTTTACCTCATCGCCAGTATTAAGGCATACCAATGAAGACAAACAGTTCATTGTAGCATTTGATGCCTCTAACACAGCCATGGTAGCAGAACTGCTACAGGAACATGATGGGCGCAAACACCTGGTGTCATACTTTTTCCAGAAGATTCACTGGTGCTAAACTATCATGGACATTATACTATCTTATTTGGCTTCTGAAGCATGGGTGATGATGCAAGGCAATAATTGCTGCAGGGAGTAAAACACACGATTTGTGTGCATGGACTACAAGTCACCCATATATTACAGCAAACTGTAAAAATTAGCACACAAGCAAACCAGAACGCACCGCGACCTCTTCAACTCTAATTTATATTTGAGTTCATTAAGGGTCCAACACAAACTATCACCAGATATAATGAGCAGGAGCCTGTTCTCCAAATCCAATACTGTGGAATGGGTTGAGCTAGTTGCAGTAATTCTCCAAAAACAAGTATCTCCCGAGACACCAGCAGAATCAGCAACTATTACTGCTATCACAACCTATAAGAGTTAAAAACCCACCCCTCAAGCCCCCAGCCAAACCCAATGTCAACCCATAGGCCTCACATAATAATACCCTCAAACATGCCAAATAACCGGCACTGAAGATTTCCTCTTGGACTCCATACTGGAAGCACAAATAGGAACCCCTGAAGGACAAGCCCTAGGGTACAAGATACAGGCTTGGAAAAATCCCTTCTGGTTGGTACTCACAAAAGGATAGAGTGATTTACTTTCAAGATCTCTATGAGTACCAAAATTATACGCACAAAAGTCATAAAATAACATCATGATCCGCCAACAAAGGGCACCCTGGAGGCATAAAGCCATTAAAATGATAAAGAAATCGTATGATGTAATGGGAATGACAATGGATGTTCCAACCTGGACAGAGCGTTGCCTGACCTGCGCACAATCCAAATCTGACAGAACAGGCTAAAATTGTTCGTTACATCCACCGGAAAAGGCAGCAGGCCCATGGACTTCAGTATCAGTATACTTTATTTTTGACCTGCCCACCTCAAAGGGGTTTGACACGATCATGATAGTAGTGAACAGTTACACAAGATACGGCCTGTATATCCTATTTATCTTTACAATCATATCAGAAGATATGGCCCATTTGTTTGTGACCCACGTCTTTACTATGTTTAAATTACCGCATGTGACAATAAGTGATAGAAGTCCACAGTTTACCTTGAAGTTCTTTGATGCCGTGTTTGAAACACTACACATCAAACCATGCCAATCGTCAGTGTGACACCCCAAGTATAATGGACAAACAGAGTGGACCAATCAGTATCTTAATCAATAACTCCATTGTCATGCCACAGCTGCTCAGGACACATGGTCAGGTGACCTGGCCTTAACCATTTTTTATAAAACAAATCATTAAAAGCCTTGACAGGGATGTCACCAATGTACGCAACTTAGGTTGCAAATCTGTCTTAACAGTTGGGCCTCAGATACGCACAAAAATTCCTGCAGCAGACAATTTCGTGACACACCTCCAGAAGGATACCAACTGGTGCAGAGGCAGCTAACTAAAGCCTCTTAGAATGCCAAAAATTTTGCAGATCAAAAACAGAGCAGTTCTAGAATATCAATTAAGGTGGTCTGATGATGGTGGACACAAAGAACCTCAACCTCTAGGTGCAATGAAAAAATTGGTCTGCATTTGGCAGGACCATCTCCCATCAGCAAGGTTTTAAACAATGAGTCCTCTCATGTGGAGCTACTACCACACTGAAAAATTTACAAGACATTTCAACTTCAGCACTGTCACCCTTCAAAAGCGAGAATCTGGTAGAAATCAAACAAATGCTTATGGAGGGAGCACCAGAATTCAAGGTAGATGAAATTCTAATCTCAAGAAATATTAAGCAGTGAATACAATACCTGGTGGTGTTTAAAGAGTACCCTGCCTATGACACCTTTGGATTTCTGCCCAAGACTTTACCAACTGCCATGATATAATCAAAAACTTCCACGCTCAAAAGTATGCCACCCCAGCGCCTGTTTCTATTAAGCCCTCAACCCTTGCAGCTATCAAACTTCACCTGCCACACAATAAATATTCTCTTATGTGCTCTGGAAGGAGGAGTAGACCCTAAGCTCTTTAGGAAAGAGTGATATAAGGGTCCCAGCTGCACCCATTAAATTAGATTGGTTGATTAACCATTTCATAATTAAGGAAGGGGAATAGATCTCAAGCTTTTCGCTGGAGGAAGTAATGGGCCTGAGGCACACCCTTGACAAATGTTAAGTTTCCGAAACCCCCTAGTATCAATCTTATAATCAGCCAAAAATTGGGAAAGATTGACGCCATGAAGTTTAATCTACCCAAAATAACACTAAGAAATTTTAGGGGATCTGCGATAAAATCTGCTCGCAAATGGCAGGATTAAAACTGACACCAAAATAGGGCTGCAATTTTTGAGGTTGATTCAGAAAGAAACCCCTCAGATGACAAAGAAAATTTGATATAAAATTATGAGCAACACAAGAATGCCAGAGCCACGACTAACAAGATAAATTCAGCAGCACAAACTGCAAAATGAGCAACCTTCAATGTTCAACCCACAATATGGTAAAAAGGCTTTAGCAACTGGAGAAGAACCGCACGTCCTGTCATCAGAAAACTTCACAATCCCCGCTCCTCAATTCCCTCAAGTTATAAAAACCCAGAGTTCTTCTAATGTAAAGTTCTGGGTTACTTTGTTATATCTTTGATAAAGTATTAATTCCGCCAAAAATTATTATAAAATTTTTCAAAACTTCAAAGATTCAGACTGCCCAAATGAACCACCTCAACTAATGGAGGGCCCACGCTCATTAGTATCAATAATGGTCATGGCCATCTCATTGGTGATTACAGCTTTAGTCTCCCTCATCTAATAAAACCTTGGGAATTGTCCTCTAAGAGTATCTCACATTCCATTTGACCAAGAAATTACAAATTTAAGTTATCAACCTGAGCGGAATGACCAATTGTTAAATCCAATCCACTGCATTTATGAAGAAAATAAAAACAATAATCTGGAAGATGCACCCCTGGTGAGAACTGTTGGGATTAAAACTGACGAGATAATTTTTACTTCCTGTTATCATGTGTGCATCCAGATGAGTCAGGAATTTAGGCCAAATGAAAACATTGGATGGACTAAATCATCTCCCTACCCAACCCAACCAGTCAGCCTTCAATTTTGAAGCATGGCCAAGATTATTACCATCGCTCATCCTAGTGGTCATGATGAGAATGATGATCATTGACCAATAAATCCAGAACCCATCTCCTCATGTATGTTATTCTAAAATTACCAGAATAGAGATGCCGTGCAGACTGTGGAGGCTGTAATGGGTCTTGAAGCACCCCCAATAAAATTTAATATTTTTTTGGCTGTCTGTTGTCTGATGTATTTATCTGAGAAAGACGTTGATCAAAACTGTGATCCAAGGGGACCCCATCTGTTTAAAGCTTGCATCCTTGAGCTATATTTTTATTTGATCTTGCAGTCTTCAATTGAATTTATTGCATCTTGTTTCCAAATGTCACTAAATTCATCAGTAGTTGGTACCAGAGAACTGGATGTCCCTGGTGTAATGGACCGGAAAACCCCCAGATCTGACCGCCTATATTTAAAGTTTCTTTGGCACACTGACAAGCAACTAAAGAGGCCTAGCCAAGTAGGAAAGAGGTTTGGGGCACAGATAGCGCCAAACATTTCACCTACTTTTGGTTACACATATCCTTGAGGTTGGTCTGACCCAACCACACAAAAGCTCCTCAAAATTTAACACCCAAAAAAGACCACAGGTATGAATGTATGATAACTTTAAAACAACCTTTATTTTTATTTAAGGACCATAAAAAAGGGGCCCACTGACCAGAGCTTAGCTGGGGAGCAACTGACAATGCTCCCCAGGAAGGGAATGCTAGGGTGAAATTTCAAAAGTGAGCTTTGGAATGGGCAGGCGCGCCTTATAAAGGCCACTTTAAAGGCCTCACCTGAGTCATTGATTAGGCTCGCACAAGCTTAATCTACAACTTGGCTGAGGCATAACCCAGCGCCAAAGATTACAGAACCAAAAATGTTTTTAAAGCGATCTGACTCAGATTCAGATTTTCTGAATCTGAGTCAGATTGTAACAATTGAGACAAACTTGTTCATTACATCTGAGGTCCTCAAGGACCTTCTAGCCTTCTAGGGCCTTCAGTTTTAGAGGCAGGAAATTGTGTGAGGTTAAATCCAGGTATTAGTATTGTGCAACTGAACAGGGTCATTAATTTTGTTGAGATGTTGACTCCACGAGGACTCAAGAAGTAGCACATATTGACAAAACTGTCTTCAAGGTAACCATAGATCCCACTATCTTGCATAACAAGCTGGTTCTGAGCTTCGTTAATCAATTGTTGATTGTCTATGATGGCCCAGTTTTCTTGGACAAACAAGGAAACAGCTTGCAGAAATCAACAATATTCGAATGCAGGGTTTGTGTGAGTCTTAATTGTTGAGCTACTTCAGGTTGATGTAGACCAGCCGCTTTAAGGATATGATTTATGGCCAGATGGATAAAGCTTTGGAGATAAAGTTCAGTTGTCAGGGCTAGTGCTCCCAAGGGCAGCAGAGCTAAAGTTTACAAATCTCGCATTATGGAAGACACAGAGGAGGCATAGGAGCGACTGGAACAGCCTCTCATGGAGTATATACCTTTTGATATTTGCAGGATAATTTCGCTGATGTTTTCACGCTTGAGTTAGCTGAACTTGATCAAGAGAGCGTAGGGTTAATTGAATATGGCTCAACATTCCATTTTTAGGCTTCATAGGATTTACTAACTATTGTGACTTTTTTATCCATTGAGTTAAGCTTCTTTAATATTCAGCTGGTTAACTTTCCTTGTTAATATTGTTCTCCATTTTTTGATAGACATTTTTCTTTTTAAAGCTCAGAGGTCCTCTGTATTGAGAACCACTTAGGTCTGCTTATCAGTTCTCTTGATTCAGAAGAGATTCTAATGGTTCTTGAAGCTGTATAACTAGTGGGGCAGTCAACGAAGACAAAAATGTGGTAAAGGGGACTACTTTATTGGGTTAGTTAGATTATCATATTTATAGAGAGAGTAGTTACACCATGGCAAAAAGTCTTCGTGATTGCTCACAATCAGGATCTTCCAAGCTCTTCTAAATTAAATACCTAGTTAGCACTCTCATTGTTCTATTAAAATGATTTCTTCATAACTGCATTGATCAGAGGCACCCTTTTGAGACTTTCAAGCACAGAGGCTAGTCCAGATGGTGTCATCATTAGTTCCTGTGTGTAATTTATTCTTAATCAGATTTACCAACAGCGCCCTCAGTGGCAGGTTCCAATCAAGTGGGATCAAGAGTTGGCTTATTGAGATTCAATTTAAGAGCATTAATCTCGGTTTGTTTAACATCTTTTCTCTTGACATCAATCAATCTAGAATCTAAAAGACTAGGACGCAGTTGTATAAATATTTTGGAAACGTATCAAATGTAAAGAATCTAGATTTACTATCTGGACGGAGTTTTAGTAGGGAGTTTTTAGTTTCTTTTGCCTGAAATCTCATGGCGTTGAGTAAAGTTTTATTCTGGCTCTTTCTTATGGAGATGAAACAGTATGAAATGATAAATTATATTTTGTCAAGTTTCCTATACAAATCATTTGCCTAAATTTTTTTGCAGCTGTTTTCTGTATTGGTTTTTTAAAAAAAGAGCATTAATGTTTGCCAAAAATGTTTATACCCAAAAGTAAACACTCTAATGGAAGTTAGAGATGAATTACAGATACACATATGATTTCTAGTATTAACACTATCTGTTTTTTTAAAAGTGCAGCGCTATCTGTTTTATAATTACAGGTTGATCTGTTAAAACTCTAAAAAGTTGTAGCATTGTAGAGGCACTTGGGGTTCTTCTAGATGTTGATGTCTATGCGAGGAGTTTATTACTCCTTTGTTGTTAAGGGGCTGTAACATCAATTATAAGGTAAATTAAATAAAGTTGAGATCTTGATTGCCACAGTTGTAAACTCACAACTTATACTTGTAATATGAGACATCAAAAGTTACTATGACTTATAGTATAAAAATCATATCAGTTCATCCATATAGATTATCTATATAGATGCAGATTATGATACAAATATATTTTGTCTTACTACCTTAAATTTTTTAGAATAAAAGTTAAGGCAGAGTGGGAAAAAAGTACTTTTGTTTTGTTGCGAGCATTTTAAAGCTTAAGTAATTAGTTTCCTCATCTATAAACAACACAAGAATTTTTTAATACTTATGAACTGAAATATTTTAGTGTGATATAAAACTAAATCATGAATTGTGTATATACTTAGAGTACACCAGTTGGTACTTAAGCAATTTTTACTCAGTTATAAAAACTTTACTTTGTTATAAAAGTATTTTAACATTAGCAGAAGATTATACCAGTGACAGCAGCAAAGATCCTTAAACAGTTTAGGATGTTAGCTCAAATATCATACAACTAAAAGACGCTAAATTGAGGGATTTCTATTTATAGAGTTGATTTAAGGTGATGATCCCAAATAAGTCCACGGAAAGTTAATCACAAATTAATAAATATAAATTGTGACTTTTATTAAAAATGTGATTAAATTAAATTGCTTTGAACATGGATAAGTAGCACTTGTGTCTCAATAGAATAGCTAGGCAAAGAACTTATTAAAAATAAGACTTGTATGCAATATATGTGTTACTTGGACCTTGAAAGATATTAGTAATAGAACTTCTTGTAGAAAAAATTTCAATATTATTTATGTTGAAAAAGTGTATTTTATCTATTAATATCAAGTATATCATATATGCTATGCATAATTATCAAAATTAATGAAGTTAGATAATACTTAAAAGAAGTAAGGGAATTGGGCAAGAAAGTACTATACCTTTACTTATCACCATAGTGATTAGTAAGTTAAAAAAGGATCATCAATTTCAAGACCTTCTGGTCATGAAATTTGATCTGCATCATGAGTTCTATATGTCAATACAGTATCTAATCTGTATGCTTAGTTGTCAACACGCAGTAGTGATCCATGACTTCATTTCTCAAATGTAAAATTTTTTCAAATGTGAACTTATGGCCATATTGTTGCAGGTCTTTTAGGGTATAAGTTTTATATAGCAAGTTTCTAATGACAATAGTTGGGTTATTAGTAGATTTGATTATATATAGCTTCTCACTATACCTTCAAAAAGTGAAGATATCATAGTATGTGAAATCGCCCCTCTAAGAATGTTGAGGTGAGTATTTACAATAAATCTGCTATATATACAACTTATAATGATGACTGTGGCTAAGATGTTTATAGTTTAGAGTCACATCAATTATAAGGGAAGAGATAGGGTTTTTCTAAATGGTTCCTAATTTACCACTTTCTTGTGTAAAAAGTTAAGATAATACAATAATCCTGAGGGCTTATGGTAAGAAGTAATTTCCACGCTTTGTTAGCATCTTGTCCCTCATTGATGACCAAGTCAGCTATGTTAGTCTATCATCAGATTGTGTCTGAATAGTATGCTGAGACAATCTCCTAATACCCTTCTAAGGGTCTTTGGTGGTGTTAAAGTTGGCCTTAGATGTAAGTAAGGTTGGGACCCCAGGTTCTCGCCGAAAATAAACTCTAAAAAGACATATATTAACTTTTGGTGGTAACTAACATTATATGCTATGTGGGCTCTATGGATATATAATTAAAATGCAAGAGACCTAGAGTAGACACCATATGGAGCTTGAAACTAGGGTGCCACTCACTTGTTCTACAGAGCCATTAGTAAAGGAATTATACAGAGTAGAATTATTCTTTTGGGTACCCATTGTGACAGTTTAGTTTTGACAAATTTGAGTTGGAATTTTTTCCATTATTGTATAGCAGAATCTGAGGTCAGCCATGTTAGGCAACGATGTATTGGTGAAGGAAAGTCAAGTTAACCTTATCAGTTTGTGAAAAAAGTGCACCAGCTTCTGCCCACTCAGTGAAGAGGATAACCCACCAGTATTTAGCGATTTTTTCCAGTGAATTGCGGCAGTGTTTATACAACGTCAAGGATTAAGGTGTGGAAGGGCTTTTTAGGCGTCAAATTATGTTACTGGTACCTGTTTTCATGGGATACTGCTTTTGCCAAAGCAGGCAAGTATCCCAAATTTAATCACTTTAGTAAAAACCCTAAACAGTAAACCTTTTTATTTACTTGAAGATTATTCATGATTCTCCATGGCCAATTTTGGTGTATTCTTTCAAACCACTGGTAATCTCTATGAATGACTGAGGTAGGAAAGCCAGATAATACCAATTTTCTTGTACAGCATCCCATTTTTGACCTTAGTATTTTGTAAGTGACTTTGGAGCATCTTCTTAACTTTATCATCTTCTTTGTCCCAGGCATCTGGTACCTTCAAAGTTTGTGTAATCTCTCAGATTTACCATTGTCCAAGTGTAAGATGAGTAATTTTTAAGGCCACCCACATTTATGTGGTTAGTTTCAACTTGGTGCTTGATTATTTCGTAGTATTAGAGTATCAATGCCCATTGGGCCAGTCAACCATTTGGGACCCTCATATTCTATAGACACTTTAGCGAGGCATGATCATTGATGATGGTGAAGTTATTTCTGTACAAGAATGGGGGTGATACTTGACTTTGAGGAGATGGCGAGTCATTCCTTCTCAGCAGCACTATAATTATATTCAGCTTTTTTAGAATCATGCTGAAAAAAATGCAGGATAGTTGGCTCCATCCTCATCTTATTGTTTCCAGGTTAGCCTCGATGGCATGATTAAAAGAGTTTGTAATTAGAGTAAAAGTTTTTCAAAGTAAAAAGCTAGAGATATGATCAATTTTCATAAGAAAATTCAAATTAAATAATGGATTGCAACTCAACTCCTCATATGTATAGCGCATTCTTAGCTAGAATGTGTACAATAGGATCACTAAGTTGAGCAGATCTGGAGATGCAATGATAGTAGTTGCCTATCATTATGAGAAACAATTGTATGTCTCATATATTCATATGATCTGTCACCTTAATAAATGCCTCAATCTGTCCCAAAGTGGTTGGTTTTTTTGAGTGAACTTGAGTGCCCTAGGAAGTTTATCTCCATCTAAAAATGTGCACTTTAAAGACTTAAGTTCATTTTTTTCATTAAGCGTTGTAACAACTGCTTAAGGTAGTCCAGGTGATCATTGAACATCTTTGTATATAATAAAATATAGTGTAGTTAGACGTTCACAAAGCTCATTTTAGTCTTGGATTATGTGATTCATAACACTTGGAAAAAGCAGGCACGTTTCACGAGCCCTGGGGCTATTAGACTTAAAGAGACCTTCTAATTATATAATATAGAACTTTTACTATTCTTAAGATGAAACTCAATATTTCAGTACCCCCTAGAAAGTCCATTACAGAGCTGTACTTAAAATGTAGAGTTGAGAAAAGGTGTTATGAATATGCGTGATAGCTGTCCTTCTTTGTGAGGCTTTTAAGCTTACAGTAATCATCTCAATTGAATGTCCACAGTTCTTCTTTATGAGAAGCAGGGTTAGGACAACGGATTTTGATAGTTGTCTAATAATTTATAATCTAAGAGTTGTTAATGTTCAGTCTTCACTTGCTGCTCTTATATATTCAACTTTCAATGAGTTTTTTATATAATTAGACTTTCTTCTCTTACATCTATGGTTTATCTCTAGTTAAATCATGTGCACTTAATTGTGGTTGAACTTTGAGAATATGTTTTTGTGAGGAACTAGTAAGTTATTTACTTTTTCTATCTCTCCGGGGCTTTTTTGCTAATTAAGTGGTTAAAAGAAGACATAATAGATGATTGGCAGGTATCTAAATTCTAATTGAGGTCCTATGTAGTGTATCTTCATGAAGTCTTCAGTAAACATTAAATATTCTTGTGCGACATCCTGATGTTTATTAATTTAAATTCACCCTTGGTTAATGTTCACTAGTAGAACATTGACAGTTTATTGATAATCAGGATACAAATTTCTGGGTTACGCTCTTTTTTCAAACAACTGAGTCCTTCTATACTTGTGACATACAGTAATAAATTGAAAAAAATTAAATTTGCATTCTTATATTCACCTTCCGTTGCTCTACAGATTCAATATTGAAGTTTTTAAAAAGCGTAACTGGGATTTGTTCATAAGCAACAACTGATTTTGGTAGATTATGAGTGTCAGCCTAGTGTGATTTGACCCAAAAGCTGAAGGCAAGAAAATGAAGTTTTCACTATGAGACTTTTAGAGAGTAATATTATTAAAACTAATAAAAATTATTAAGGGGATGATACCCAGTGGTAGAATAGGGACCTCTACCACTGCCTCCTTGAGTTTGATTCCAATACAGGAATTTTGGGTAGGGGACAATTATGACTGTGTTGGCGTTGCGCATCAGTGCCCTGAACTGAGGTAGCAGATAGCAAAGGCGGTCTATGGAGTTCCCGGCCTATCACATGCTGTGCATGGAGGTTTTACAGATTTTATCCTCCTTTCCCATTCATTTGGTTTCCCAATAATTAGTGCGGTATTGTCCCCAGGTCAGCCCACCTCAAATAAAATAAAATAAAAAAATAAGTAGATAGATAATAAAATTCATTAATTAAGTAGTTAACCTTTATATAAATATTTTTTAGTTGGGATTTATAGTATAGGTTAGAAGGCACCACCAAGATTATCTCCTTAGATCCCCATAGCTAGGAATTATAAAAGTGATTGTTTGCTTGGGGTCTTCGTTGTTCCTTTATATTGATGGACTAAGAATTACAATGATTGGAGACATCTTAATTGAGATGAGGAAAATTTGAAAAAACAGCTTAAAAAGGCTTCTTGGTATACTCACTCTCATATGACATTCCTTTTATACATCTCTCCAATCTATCTTCAAAAAAAAGGGTTGAAATGGCAACATTTTTTGTTCTACAACTGACTCATATTGCTTAATATTTGAATGAAGAGTTTACCCTATCTTCTGACTTTAATTGGTTCTGTCATAATTTCAGCATTATTAATTATTTATTCCTCAGCGTTTCTGAACTTAATATTAGTAAAAATGATTTCAAGCTGTAGGACTGACAAATTATAAATAAATAAACTAGTTAGTAAAAATTTATTTATTTGCTTAAATTAATGAATTACTTGTTTACCCAAAATTAAATCTTCACATAAACTAAAGAGAGGCCTGACAGAGCTTTCTCCAAGCTTTATTGAGATGACATCATTTTCACTGAGGTCAATTCACTTTTATTTGGAAATATTCAACCAGCACTGCAAGGTGGATTTGTCAAGTATCTTTTTGATTGGGGTTGGATGAAGAGAATATTCAATGTTCTTAGCCATGATCGTGGAGAAAGATATGTACTCCTCTACTTCTATTTCCTTAAAACCTTTGAAGCCAGAAAAACAAAAAGTTCTTTGATAGCCAAAGTAGTCAATGTGTATATAAACCAGTACTTGGATGACTTGAATGACATAAGATGTAAGCTTTTAAGACGCTTCTTCATTGATAGCACTAACGTTGATGATTCTGGGAGAGAAATGGTAGAAGTAGTTAGTAATACATGCAAATCACTTTCATTCCAGTAATTAAATTGTAGGGCATCAATAATCTTGCAGTCACAAAGTTATTCAACAGAAAATCTATTATCATCTGCAGCACAACAGTCAAGTGTCAGATAATGCTCCACAACTTGAGGGTGATAACCTTGGAATAGATCTCTTCAAGGACTTTGGTGAGCATAGGTCAAGAGGTTTGGAAGTTAAATTACCACTGTAACATGAGCAAAATTAGAGGGTGAGATCCATCTGGTTGTACAGGTGATCTATGGCTATAAGTTGGTCAATAACATCCTCTGTCTGGCCTCTGGCATTTAATTTTATTGTCAGTGGCTCACGTGGTGATGATGGGTCCAAATCTTCATCATTAGCTAACTCCTCATAATCATGCAACTTGAAGGCTTTTCTGGGAGGACAGAGGTCGTACTGGCTATTAATTTACAGGATTTTTCTCTTGAAAGCATCTATGGAAGACAAATGGGATATTAGATTTTTTGATTTAGAAGGATGAAAAAAAAAGTTGCTTTTAAATATGATTCTCGGCATTTCTCTCTCTTGTCAACAGGACAATGGGTAATAAAAGTTTGATTGGCTAATTGGAGGTTTCAGGAAGGACAACTTGGGTATCATCAACCTTCTCTAGAGGTTCAGAGGTTCATAGCAATTCTCAGTGGGTGAAGATATTTCAGCCCAAGTTAATTGGACCCTAAACTTAAAATAATATAGATTGTAAAAAAACATTATTAAGAACTGGTTAGTACTATTAAAGTACAAAGCAAAAATCAGGAATGTGATATGTGAAAAGCAAATACCACATGTGAGAGCGGAAGAATATTCATGAATGCAGGAGGTGATGTCATAGTCCAGGTTCAGAGTTGAAGTAGATCAAATTTCTTTTTAAAAGCTAAACTGAGATCAAATAATGGTGACACGGCCATTTAGTTTTTGTTATCTTTTATTAGGAGACCAACAGTTGATAAGGCATAATATGTGGCGTGAGGTGTTTAGTGAGGTTAGTAGAGGAGTTAAACACTGATTACATCCTCAGGACTAATATCAGGATGAATAGTAACCCAGCTTGGTCATTTTTCCCTATCTCATCAGCCAGTGGAACACTAATGGGGAAATTTATCCAGAGTGTGTTAGGCGATACACACAGTGTTATTATGGGAAATTACACTAGGTGGTCCCAACCTACAGGAGGGAATTATTATGGGAAATAGCTTAGCGCTTGAAAGTATAATAGTATTAGTGAAATTGGGCATTAGGCTGATAAAATATCGAGGAAAAACTACTATAATAATATTAGGCTTTAACTTGATTAAATATTGAATAATAAATATAAACCAGCGTCAATAATATTTAGTAAAGTTGACATCAATTAAAGTAACTAATAAATTGTAACTCTAAAGTCAAAGGTTCACTTAAATTATAATGCAGTCTGACAAAGATCCTTTTTTATCTCTCAAACTTTTTATATTCAAGAAAAACGAGGCTAATTTTAGAATTGTAAGCCATGATCTAATTGGGTGAATTAGTTTGTAAGACAAATCAATATCTAAAATTGTTAGTCATAATAGTAGTAATTTTGATAAGGTCTAAATTGGACAGCTTAAATTTAAATTAATAGGGCGTCCAAGATTAGGCTGATAGCTGAAGTTAACAATGGAATTGGAATAGAAGTTCAAATAACTAAATGCAAAAATAATTCAAGGTGGCGCTTTCTCATTATTTAAATAATGAAAAAAGCCACCATTTCAGCTTGGCTGCTTATATTAGCATTAAAGTTTCTGGGATAGCAACTTTGTAAATTCATTAAACCTAATTGGTATAGTAGTTATATGGTTGGAATTAGGTGTTTTGGTATATTTATATATCCAATCTTACAATTTCTTTTTTATTTTCTTGAATAAACGCGGCTTTTAATTGTAGATCATTGATAACTAATCTGCTTTCAGGTAAAGTCAGCTTATTCATTGGGTTTTTTTGCAATCTAAAACTTTAGCTGGTCTTCCATTTTTAGGTAATTCTTTTGGACTTGTATGATCCAAATTGTCTGAAAGCAATTTCAACTCAAAGATTGGGTTGGAAATCAGCCAAATACTAAAATTAAAGTATTAAAGGAGATGGTTGAGCCTTTAAATCATTTATAGGCAATGATAATTGATTAAAAGGTTGGAGTTTGGATTTAGATTGGTTTTAGAGCTTAAATCCTCAGTATACAAACTATTTCCAATGTGTTGTTTCCTAGTAGCTTAATTTTGATGTATAACCATCAATTCATCCTATATTTGGAAATCAACATCACATAATTCTGGTTGAGCAGATTGGGGATTTATCTTAATGTTTTAAATGGGTAGATTGGGAGGTTTTGTTCGTTAGTGCTAATGAAAGTACCTAAATTATTTATCATAAAAACAAACAATAATAAGAGTTGTAAATAGAATGGATTGGTGAGAAAATTGAATATGGCTCTGAAGCATTTGGTTCAATAGATATAAAACCAAATTTAAAACGGCAGTGGACTTAGTAAAGAAAACTGCATTTGATGTGGAGGCATTAGGGTTGACTGGTCTAAGGCCATAATCATTATAAATTTGTCATTGGTAAACTTGTTGTTCCAGAAAACTTATAATATTACCAGGGAGTAAAGATATTGAAACAAAAATTAGGTATATAATTATTTAATAATGGATACATATTTTTTAGTACTAGATGGTCCCAATAATGGATACATATTCATATCATCTTCTTTAAGAACTAATTCAAAGTATTCAAAGAGGCTTTCATAGTCAGATTCTTCCATAAGGTAGGTAGTATTCCACAATATAGGGTTAAATTAAATAAATCGAGCACCTTGGATATCTTTAGGCAGTTATATTAATTTTTTGGACAGATTATTAGTCTCATCCAAGGTTATATAATTACTTTAGTCTGATTATCTAGCTTGAGGCTTGATTCCTCATTATTGATTTTATTTCTGGATAAATTACTAGTCTCATCCTCCATTAATTCTTAGTTAAGGTAGTTACATTCATCTTGGTGTTCACTTCCTCATTATTAGACCAATAATGCTTAGTCTGGATTTGTTCCATTTGCTCTTTGCAGCGGTTGGCGGTGTCATGGATTGCTCTAATGGCAGACTGCCATTTCTTGTTTGAATACTGCATGTGGTTGATATATTCTTGTTCTAATTGTGTGAATTTAGCAATTTCCTCGTCTTTAAATACCTCAATCATTTCCTCAGCAAGTTGACAAGTGTGTGTCCAGCCAAGGGGAATTATCCCAAAAAGTAAAAATTTACCCCATTGTCCTCAATAAGTAAAGTTAGATTCATATCTGTAAATACTTTAAGCATTTCAGGGTTGGAGGTGCAACTTGGAAGGACTTGACAGAAATCACAAGTATTGGGCATCGTCCTTTAATGGGTGAAGCCTCAACTAGGGGTTGCGACTCACCAATACTGAATTAATGGCAGATGCCAGATTCTGCTCCTCATTAAGTTGGGCTGAGCTAATATAAAGTGCTGTGGATCATTTTCAATAATCACGATTAAGATTTTGAATAATTTAAATCTTATGATGACTGTGTCAGGGAGATAGCAGTTAATGTTTAGATTGGCCTGCCAGTCAGGATGCAAAAGCACCCAAAATGCGATCCAAAATGCCAGAGGCATTGCCTATCAAACTACCTTATAGTATACAGAAAGGTGAGTGACAAGTGAGGGCCGGCGTGCCACAAGCGTAAAAAGGAACCCCACGTGAAACCAGGCTGTTGTGGCTCCAGGCCCAGTGGGCCTAGGAGTAAGGAGTTGCAAGATTGAATCAGGTAGTTTGGAGCTCCCTGTAAGGGAACTGGGTATGATAACCTGGGTGAGGGGGCGGATCCACGCCTGAAGTGAGAATAGTTGAGCCCACAATATACCAATATCCTGCTGCCAAATGGCCTCTGCAATCAGGGGAGAGTTCCACAATATTCTTAACATAATAAGCCCAATTGATTATGGTAGGAGCTAGAGCTACTAGCATAACTGGGATTGCACAGTTGATGGGTGGCCCGTGAGGCCACATTGGAGGAGTTTCAGGGGTTCAGCAAAGAAAAAATAAAATAAGTTAAATAGATTGGAGTGCAGGAAGGATTCAATGAATTGTAAAGTAAGTAAATTGACCATCAATTTCTTCAGTGTGTTATGATTGCTTAAATAGATGATCAATTTAGGGAATAGTTTAGGAAGTGTGGGATCAGGGCCCTCAAAATTTGATCTTACTTGGTGAACTTCAAGTGGGTTAGAAAAATGTACTTAATTTTGGAACCAACTTCAAAAGATTTGGTGGCAGGCCAAGTTGCTGTTGGTTCATCCTCTGACGCCCAAATTGCAGTTTTACCATGGTTTCAACGGTTAGCATGATGGCATCTCACCCAATAGGCAACGTGAACCTCCCAAGGCCACCACATGTAGGGTCGTTCCCAAGAGGTTGGGAACAGGTCTGGGGTGCCCAACCTACTAGCACCCAGTTGCTTTGGCATCAGTTTGACCAAGTGGGATTTATTAGATGAAGATCTTGGTATTTTGGGGAAGGGTTCTGAGCTGGCGGTGACATTCAACGATTGCCCAATGCCATCAGTGGGGTCCACTGAAGATTCAACATTAGGCTCATTTTTCTTAGGAGTTACACGCCTATCAAGCTAACTTCCCAATATATTTTTGGGGCGGTTTTTGAACCATCAACAATATTTCCCAATGGTCAATGCCATTGGCGAGTTTTGCCAAGAAAGTTGACACGTGACACTCCTTTTACTAAACGTATGTGCCCATGAGGCTTTGTTGCCAAGGGTTTGGGGCTCTCAGACCTTAATTTTAAGGGCTCATTACCATTAACTTCATGAGGACCTTTTGCCCCATGAAGATGCTGACTTTATAATACTTAGGCGCAAATTCCCTCAATTCACTGTAATAATTCAGCAGAAGTAGATGTGTGTTAGGTGGCGGGATCTTCAAAGGGTGATCTGTTACCTATCACTTGTCTACCATATGGGAGAGGTTGCCCTGTGAGACATGAGGGAAAGCTGCCCTTCTTGGACTCTTTTTTCTAAGGGAACAGGAATGCCACCTGGTCCAAGTAGAGGGGGCACTCTCCTGGACTTACAACTAGGTTGGCCCACTATTTCTAAAAAATATCATGTTTCAAAGCTATTTCTATACTTTAGCTATCACACAACTTGAATAAAAATAAGTCCTTAATGTTAAAGAACATTTTCTGTTACCTACACTATGAAGATGAAGATATTATATTGTAATTATTTAAATAAGTTACTAGTAATTGAGTAAGTATATGGTCCTTATTCATAAATATTTTTCAGTCTTTGTTAGTATAAAAAACACATAACTGTATCTTATCTCCAATGAATAATATTGGGTAGCATAATGTATTGGCATATCTCTCAGATCAAGTTACTCTAAGTTTTTATACCCAATGACAATAACTATTGCCTAATTCACTCAACTATTTATTATATTTGTTTTGACTTATTGGAATAAAAACTCCTGGTTTCTTGTAATTTATGAGTAAACATTTATATAAATATATGGCAAGACAAACACTTCTTTTACTTTGTTCTGAGATGCAAGAATGATCATTGAGAGTTGTGAAAGAGATCAAATTTGTTATAAAACATGCTGTAGTTCACCGTCCTATGCACACTGCTTCACAAATTATGTCCTTTGATAGAACTTATAAAGCCTTCTTGACCTCAGGGTTTAAGTACTTACCAAATGCTCTAATTTCTAAGAGCACTGTATAGAAATGTTAAGCAGTGGTCAATCCTCAGTATCTATTATAGATTTGGCTAAGCCAGAAACAACTTCCAAATAAAAAAATTATATATAACGTGGTGCATCATTTTATATATAGTTAGGAATTATATCATCAAATTTTCTTTTTTATAAAGATGTCCTGATTTTGAAGGTACAATTGACAACCAGTAATATGGATATACTGGTTTATAAAATTTTAGTGATCTTTTAAGAGCAGTAAGTAAGATGTCTTGACGATCTGGGAATGATATAGGATTTAAATGTACAGTTCACTCATATGCACTTGCAAACTATATGCATTTACTCACTTTATACATGCTTTAATTGTAAGGGAAGATAGATTGAAGGATTAGAAAGTCCAAGCCAAGTCAAAAAATAATACGGCACTGGTAATTCTTGTTGTCAAAAGAGTGATTGTATCTTTCTCATTCCATGAGAGATGATTAGGAATGCTTAACCAACCAACCAAGGAGCAACCCACTAGCAACATAGGAAACAAAGCCCTGAGCAGGGTGCCAGTATCCAAAGACCCCAAGGAGAGAGTATACAAAATGATACAGTCTCCCATATATGCCAGGAACTCTAGAACCTGATTAGATCCCAGGGAGGAGTCCATCACCAAATGAAGATCTGCTTCTAAGCTCTTTGGGCCCTCTATTTGCAGTGGTTAGGTTCCATTAAAGGAGTAAAAGGATTGGTAGATAATGTAGAAAAAATAAAATAATCTACGGTATTTGAGACCTTCTCAGGAGGCCAGAAAAGAGGTCAAACCAACTATTCATCTAATAAAAAAGGAACCCGGGTATTTATTAACAAATCAAGCAATGCAAAATGGTGGTCAAGTGAACCCACTTTTAAACAAATAGGAGGTCTTTTCCAGTAGATGAGGCACTGCGCACAATTTACCATTAAACGCAACTTCTTATTCATAATTGTACTATAGCTCTAGTAAGTTCACACTCAGGTGATTGGCTGAAGAATAATTTAACTGGACTACCAATATTGTAAATAAATAGCCTTAAAGCCCCATTCTCTGATTAAATGTAATAACTTGTCAAAATTCTCAAAAAGCTGGCGCGTTTTAATGCTGTGGATGTAACGCTCATTTGACCATCAGCGCCCCCCCCTAAATTAACTTTGGCATATCTTGCCTTACTCAGCGTTGGTCCAGGGTATGCTTCAGGTCATGAAGGACAACTATTTTGGTCCTCTTGGCATCATCCTAATCAGCCTCATTTAAACAATCTGCCCCCACAATTATGTCATTTAACCAAGATATTACTCTCCAGTCTTTTTGAGGTTCCACCCCTCATCCGGGGGCTTCACCAGGGCAAAGTTCTTATGGATGGTAGCCAGCTTCATGGCGATGATGCCTAGTTTAGCCTTAGATGCTGTTTTTTGGAAAAGCTTGTGGAATGCATCAATCAGTTCTTGTGCATAGACGCAGTTGCTTGCTGGTATCCAGCTGTTTTCAGTAGCGTCAAATCCTTTTCCATGACACCAGGTACTCAAATCTTATCCTTACATGACGAGAGGCTAAAACCTCCTCTACTTCCCACTATGGTGTCCCATCCTTGAGATGTGCCTCTGAGGTCTCTAACGGAAGACCCTCATACATGGTCAGCTTTCTTTAATTTAACACGGCAAAGATCTTAAATGATGGGGAAGATGTAACTGGTTTGAGGCATGACCCACCTTCTTTACAATGCGGTAAGGGCTTTTCCTCTTTGGTCCCAGTTTTTTGCATGGCTAATTTAGAGGGATTTTTCTGGCATCAAGCATCGCAAGATCTCCCTCTTTGTATCCTGGACCCACCTATCTCTCTATCAGTGTTCTCCTTTCTAATCTCCATAACGGCATCCATATTATGTTGACCCCTTTGTGTACTTACTTTATGGACTTGACGAAATTTACCATGGCTTCCACCTTGTACCCACCACTAATTTCCATGTTAATTAAAGGGTTAAACCATAGTTGGCGAAGAATGAAGAACACCTAATTGAAGCATGTTGGTCGTTGTTAAAACCAAGATGGCCAGGGGAAGATGAGAGACCCAATCAGAATGGTCAGCTCAGTTCAATACTGCAATAACTGTTCATGGCACTGATTCACTAGTTCTCTATGCCCAATTATGATTGATGGTTGTAAGAAGTAGAATGGCATGGATGAATCTGAAGACTATTGCAAATTTCTATCCAAATTACTGATGTGACTGGGGTCCGCGGTCACTATAAATCTCCTTGGGCACCCCATGGAGGGAAGACATGTGTGAAACAAATAACATATCCATCTGCGCTGCTGTTACTGTGGTATTACATGATTAAAATGGGCGAACTTACTAAACCGACCCACCACTACCATGATAGCATCATACCCCTCCAACAAGGGTAGCTCCACAATAATATTGACTTAGAGGTAATTTAGGGTCCCACTGCTTTTTGACTGGTACCAACAACCCTAAGTGAAGCTTTTATTTTGGTTTCATTCTTAAGCAAACCAAGCATTTCTTTTAATACTTCATTTCCTGTTCATTCAATCCCTTCTAGTTATATGTCCAGCGGATAAGCTCCAAAGTCTTTGCTTTTCTGGGATGCCCTACAGTTACGCCATCATGGTGTTCCTTGATTATTTCCAGATATAGTGGTCCAGCGGGAGCTTTTAATTGCCCCAGGAACCATATCATCTCATCCTTTACATGATACCCCTTTGTTATATCCTCCTGATTTAAAATACATTTGGCGAGAACCATAGTATATTCTCATAATATGGACTAGGAAAGGACGACCTTTCTGAACATACCAAGCTCCTCTGGGCTCTCCAATGAAGCAAGAACTGGTATGCATGCCGTGGTGTAAGGTTGCTTGGATACTATATTACCAGGAGGAATCACAATTGAATGTTTTGCAACTTCACCTCTTTGGGATCAGGCGCTAATGCAGGGTTTTGGCTCAGGGCGTCAGACAAACCATTCTCCTTGCCCTTTTTAGACTCATAAGAGAGACAGATTGGGCAAAGGTCTCGTGCCACTGGGTCTTTCTCAGGGTCAGTACATGAGGAGTCCAGTATTACAATAGTGCACAATGATCCATACAAACGCGGAATTTCTGAGGTAGAACAATGTATATGATGACGCCAATAGACCAGTGCTTCCACTACTACCATCAGTTCTTTGTCATAAACAGAGTAATTCAACTCAGGCATGGCATTTTTAAAAATAAATTATCTCACAGGATCCTTACCTCCGTCTTACACACTTGTAGTAAAGCAGCAGCTATCACAAAGTTGGATCATCACTAGCTGCTATAAGCTCCCTCTCATGGTCCACATAGTGAGGAAAAGACGCGGAAAGAAGGCTACACTTTACCACTTGGAAAACACACTCCAGTGCAGAGGACCACTAGAGAATTTTGGCCCCATTAGCCTTATATAAAATCGCCGCTACCTCACAAAGACTTTTCATAAAGTTTTAAGGAAAATTCAAGTCCCCAAAAAGCTTCTCAGTTACTAGCAAAGGTTGATGTGAGACAATCACGAATTGCCTTCTCCTTGTATAAAGGATCATGTGGCCTTTGTCAAAAATGTTATTGCCTAAAAAGGTGACCTGGGACTTTAAAACCCACAATTACTTATATTCAGTGTCAAGTTTGTTGCTTAAAATGCTCAACCACTTGTCACAGGTTGATTTTATGGGATGCTTTATTGGGAAAACCCCCAAGTTTGTGATCCATGTAGGCTATAGTGCATACGCCTAGAAACTCCTTAAGGCCACATCAATATGACGTTGGAAAATTGTTGATGCATTCTTAATTTTAAAAAGCATGCCCAAGAATTAAAAACCTCTTCCTGGTATAGAATGCAGGGAGCCATTAATTCTCCTTTTTTTAGGCAAATCGTATTATAGTCATTCAGTCAGTCCAATTGGAAAGCACTTTGGCTTTTTCCACATATTAAGCAATTTTTGCCTCCACCAGAATTTGGATGCAGATTTGGTAAGGTAACTTTATTCAGGTTACCATAATCTACGCAAGGGCATAGAGTACCATTTGCTTTTCCACAAAGAGAAGAGGTGAGCATACATATGAGTTATGCTGAAAATGGCTCCCTTAACTAGCTGCTCTGTGACCCAAACATCCAAAGCTGCCTCTTCCTGTAGAATTGAAGGGTAGATGTGGGAAATGCACACCAGATCAACTGTGAGTTTGAAGTTGCAATTAACCTCAGAATGATCCAGTGACTCTTCTAAAGCCGCAATAAATGAAGATCAAAACCCTTCCAAAAAGGAAAGTAAGACGCTTCTTAATTGGTCTTCAGCAGAGGCGTAAGGGTAATTTGTGTACTTTTCGTCACTAAGGCAAGAGACCTTGAGTGTCTACTTCAGACATGGGGATTAAAAATTTTTTCCACTCTTCAGGAATAACGTCAAGGTGTTATCTTTAAAGTTGGTTCTGATATCGGAAAATCTTACCACTCCACTCACAAGATAATTGGGTACAGGAGATTTTTAACTACAAAAAGCAGTCAGACAAATGGTAGTTGCCTACTAGATAGTCCGCCAACCCCTGAAACTTCAGTGTGAATACCCTGGGAGGCACCTTCCCTGACCGTACTGCCAGGGAAGTAGTGTAACTCAATGTATATAATTAGATCCAGGTCAATAAAATTCTCAGAGGCTCAATTATCCACAAAAATAGTTGTTCTGTTTTTTTGAAGGTGAGGAGAGAGTAGCAGAAAGCAGAAAATACCCAAGGTAGTAATTATTGATAACAGATAAAGATATCAACTCATCAGAGGGTTCCTTCTTAGACTTAGTCACGCCCTCAGTGTCATGGATTCTGTTGATTAAAGTAATACTGGGCTTACAATATGGATGTGTACCAACCCAGTTGAAAGCCCAGAATGCCAGTGGCATAGTGGCCCTAACAACTTGGAGGGGGAAGCCCTATGGTACTTGTGAGGGAAATAATGTTAAATGACATATCAAAGGCCCCATAGCTAACCAGATGGATGCAATGGGGAAACTGCGGGTCTTTCTGGGGAACCCCTAAGGGTGGGAGAGGCAGGGAGGATGACTAATCCTCCTTGGTTTGCAGTTACTGGCCTTTGGCTTCAGGCCCAAAATCTACATGTTCAGTTTTATATAAATAAGTATCCTTAAGATCATTAAAAATTTCTGTTTCATGAAAATGCTAATCAGATTTGTGAAATGAATCAAAATGATCTAGATTTAAATATTGGATAATCTTGGGCATTGCCTTGTGCTTGTTAGGGTGTTTTGCGCTGTTGCATGGAGTTAATAATGTCATCAAAATAATGTATCAAATTAACAATATAACCTGAGTTAGAGTGGCCAAGGAGCAACACCCCAGATAAGCTGGTGACTAAACTTCCCCTCATTGTTGTGAGGATGGGCGCTCCTCATAAACAAGCAACAAATTGAGATTGGTAGAGGTGGAGGCCTAAGTTTGCCCAGATCGTGCTAAACATTAGTGGATTGGTGAAGCAAATTAGTTAGAATGTCATGACTATTTTGGGTGAGGAGTGGCAAAACTGTGGATTTCCCAGGTTGTGATGAACCAGTGGCAGGTTTGAAGTCCAGATTCAGCGAATGATAAAGCCCTTATGGAGAAGCAGATTGCTGAAGTAAGTCAGGAGTCAAGCTTCTAATCATATTTCCCAGCATCCAGTGTCAGACATTTACCTTTGCAGCCAAAAAATAAGAATGCTGAAGGTTGAGTTCTTTCAAAAAATGGAAATATCAGCCATTTATGATTTTCCAAAGATTTTAAGAGAAAATCCCACAACAATAAAAACAAAGCTTTAAAAAATTTGGCCAAAAGTCTCTGGCCGACTCTCAGTGGAACCCATTAATTGGTATAACAGTATTCAAAACCTTTACAGGCACTGAATGTAAAATCCCCCAGTTAAATTACTCTGACCTCACCATGGTCTTTGGGGTTACCATTGAAAGGCACTTTTTAACCCCAACGAAGTCCTTCAACGCACCTGCGCAGGGACCCTTCCCTTTTACAAGTTTGGTGGGGGTCCCCCAAGGTGCAAGAAATTTCTCAGGTGGTGATTGGCTCAAGTTTATAAGAATGTTACTTCACGGGTATGTTTGGGCCAATCAGAATTTCTCTTCCTTCATTTCGCTACCCTGATGCAAGTTCCTGAGTTCTTATATATTATTCCTGCATATTTCCTAATTTGCACTCATGTACGTTATTCTGAACATATTCCCAAACCCCCTTGACCCTCAAAAATACTTTAAATATTAGATAGTTGGAGGTTAAGGGGCATCATTTTTCCCCTTATCATGCGCTCCATAAAAATTATAAAACCCAATTTTTTACTAGCGCCTTTTATTTAAGTCTTTATTTTTATTAAAAATATTTGTGGAAACCAGCGGGCGGAACGCACCAGTGAGCATAATTAAGCTGGTTTCCCACAATTGGAAATCTGCTGGATCAATGGATCAGAGTGCCCACTCAACAATCATCATTCCCAGAATGCAGATCACGGTGTGTTTAGTTGGGTTTAACAAGATATATTGGAAAGTGAGGCGGAGTTCATGGAGTAAATTTTTAAATTATCAGCTTTATGTAGACTTAATAAAAAAATGAACCAACAACTGTCCCTTCCTATGAGCAGTTGTCATTTATACTGGGTAATTAATAAAGGGTTTGAGGGTGGCTTTTACAGGGGTGGCTGATGTGCTCATGGAAGAACATCCTGGGCTTAAAGGGTTGCCAGCTAGCTTAAATAAGTGGTTGTGAAACTATGGCAATATAATTCCCTAATCCGCAGTGGAGGTACTCTCATCACTCCAAACTTGAGCGGATTTTCTTGGATAGTAGGGGCGGCGGAATTAAATTTTGTCAGAGTCAATTTCAACAATTGGTTTAAATTATAATTTTTCCAAGAACAAATTTTCAACTCAGATTGGTTCCCTGGAACCTGGAATCTCATTTTCCATTCCCAAAGCAGTTCTCTGGCTCAGGCACAAAATCCAGAGTTTCTGGGGTCAAATTTTCCCATCTTCAAGGGAAAAGGGGATAAAAAGGTAGAGGCCAAGTTAGGATGGGGTTATGCTGGTGGCCTCTGGCCAAGACTACTTCCCTACAAACTTCCTTGATTTTATTTACAAAGGAAGAATCAGAAAAGGGGTAGTAAAGTAGGAGGATCCTTTGAGGCTAAAGCAGTTAAACAACGTTTATCAACATCATGGGCCAATTCCCCAGGCTGAGCCAAGAGCTCCACAGGTGTATTATGTCTTTTATTACTTCCTTAAATAAATTTCCCATAGTTTAACACAAAAATTTGGGCTTCCAGACTTACACCTAGGATGGTTTTCCCATAATATAATGGTGAATGGTAGTTTGCAACCCTTACTGCTTAAGTACATGCCCCACAATATCCTCAGTAGCAGCATACTTACCAATATCTTGTAATAACTCTTTTTCAACTTCCTGAGTTCTGCAAACCATCCTTAGGGATGAGAGAGGGTTCTCATGGTTGATGTGATAAGCTGGATTTTCTTTTAGACTGGACCTGCAAGAGATTCCGTTTGATCCATTTTTTATAAATTAATTTCCATTAAAATGGCGTTTTTGGGCCTTAAAGATAAAATACCTGACCCAATAGTGAATTGGACTTCACTATTTACTATCATCATGGTAATGTACCCTTCAATGTGTCTTTTCCAGTCTCCATGGAAGAGGATTTTTATAGGAGAATTAATTTCAGATATTTATTAATTATTGACCTGGGGCTAAATTCATTAGAATCTTCAAAGTACACCAAAGTATGAGGGAGTAGCAGTGGGAGCCACAGCACATATATAGTGAAATAAAAGTTTTTGGGAGCCATATTTATAGGGGTCTTCTCATGTTAAACAACTATTGCTGAACTATTGAATTATTCATTGGTAATTTGGGGCTAGACCCACACTTACTCTCACATCTGCCCAAATCTGAAGATTTGAAAGAAAAGAAAACATATATTTCCAAAGAAGCGCTTGAGTGTTCAGGGGCGGTACTTATAGGGATCTCTACAGGTAAAACTAACATGGCTAAATTAATTGATTTTTTTATTAAAACCTTGGGTCTAAACCCTGCCAATCTTTGAGATCCTCCAAAGTTAAAAGAATGGATAAAAGAAGTCTTTACTTCCAAAGAAGCGCCTGAGATCCCTGGCCAATATACATAGGGGTAAGTGCAGGCGAAACAATGATGGGGTCAGATTAACTGTCCCTTTTCCAGTTGTGGTGGTAAATTACCCCAAAGAACCTCAATCAGATGATCAAAGTTGCACGGGGAGTCAACCACTCTGGAGCGTTCATTGCAGGAGTATCAAAAGTGAAACAAAGAGATGGATTTTTTAACTACGTCAGACAGAGGTAAAGTCTGGGCCTGAATGCAAGACTCATCTAGTATGATCCCCAAGGGCGTCCTTCCTGGCTGAGAGTGAAGAACTCATAGAAGGTTTATAAGGTAGATATGTCAGGATAAATTTTTTCATAAAAAGCGTTCCAAAGCTTCCACTAACTTCCATATTTAAGGCTTTTCCTAGAATACCATAAAGATCCAGTCAGCTGCACTGGGGACAAGTAACACAGCAAATCAATTCTGTAAGAGGTTGGATGAAAATTTTTAAATTTGTCAGGATAGACGCTTCCAAATTAATGTACGCTAGCGCCTGTGATTTTCATAATATACTTCTGTGGTAGATATGGAATAATACAAGCAGAATCAAAAGGGTCAAAACCATCAGGTATAAGTGGGAAGGGTAAGGACCCTCCAGTTGGATTTGGCCAAGATAACGCAAGCTATACTAAAAAGTAAACTGAACAAAAACGTTGTGATAAGCAGCATAGTGACCGTGAAAAATGGACAACACCCCAGTTGATGCTCAGAGAGAGCCCTACTTAGAGAATCCTTATGCAAATATAACAAAAGGGTTGGTCAACTAGTTTCAAGAGAGTGACTGTGACTCTCTCGTTCCACAGAGGTGATGGAATGCTCAACCACACAACTAGGAGCAACCCACTAGCAACAGAGTAAAATAGCCTCGCATAGGATGCTAGTACCCAACGACCCAAAGAGAAGGTATACAAGATGATACAAATTCCCAGATATGCCAAAAACGCTGGAACCTGGTTATACCTCAGGGAGATGTCAAGAGAGTTTCTGTAACTCTCTCGTTCCCAGCAAGGTGATGTGGGATGCAAACCCACATTGCTAGGGAACTAGCCAAAAAGAAAAAGGGTAAGAAGACACCTCAAATGGTGCCTGTGCCAAAGGTACCCCAGGCCAGGGTGTAGAACGCAACATATAAGACCAGGTAAGATAGAAACATAACAACTTGAGTGGACCCCAGAGGGGAGTCCATAATCAAGTGTAACTTGGCGTCAGGGAGCTTGGGCGCCTCAATCTGAGGGGACCTGGGCGACCCAAGGGGGCACCTGGGATTTTGGTAAATTGTGATAGAAGGTAGTGGCCCACATAGTTGGAGACCTCCCCAAAGAAGTCCGCCACCAGGTTAGACCAAGGAACTATAAGTAAAACGTAAAAAAATGGGTATTTTTATTTAAGAAAAGTTGACCAACAAGGAATGTTGGTCGCAAAAACATAAGTAAAGTGGACCGGGGAAATTCAGGTTCTGTGGAAGTGCGCCCAAGCCTTGACGCTCCAATAAACAGATGCTTCCATCCATTTTAGTAAAATACACTGAAAGTTCCTTCACTCGAGTAATCAATTGAAGCCATATTTTACCTGAGCTCAAAATTTCATAACTTGTTTGGGACTCAAACCCTTGCTCTCCAATAAACTGAATTGAACCATCATTGTTTATAACGTAAATCGTTTGTTTTAGTGCCTGAGCTGAGATAAGAGGCTGGGCGTTTTGCACCCCATTAGTATCAACCTGGGCATGTTTGGCTTGCACCCAGAGTTGATCTAAGGTGTGTTTCAGGTCAGGAAGAGCCTGAAGTTGCACCTTCTGGGCCTCCTGTCTCCCAGCCTTATCTCTAGCATCAGTTCCTACTATAATGTCATCCAACCATGACAGGAGAAGTCCATCACCAAGTGAAGATCTGCATCTAAGCTCTTTAGGCCCTTGATTTGCAGAGGGACAGGTTTCAACTAAGGAGGAACAGGATTGGTAGATAACTTAGAAAAGATAAAATGACTTACATTATTTGAGACCTCCTCCATGAGGTCATCAAAAAGATCAAACCAGATCTTCATTTAATAAAAGAACGAGATTTATTGTAAACAAGTTGACCAACAAAGAAGGTTAGTCTTGCAAAAACAAAACTAAACGATTGTGGAATCATTTTCAATCAGGTGAGGCACTGCGCCCAATCTAACCAATAACCGCAACTTCACATCCATTGTCATACTATAGCTTGAGTAGTTTTCACTTAGTAATTTTAGTGAAGCATAATTTACTGGATTTGGCAATATTGTAGATTAGTTGAGAACTTAAAGCCTTGTCTTGTGATTAGATGTAATGATCCATCATAATTCTCAACATAGCTGGTACATTTTTTACTGAGGGATGTAACGCTCATCTGACCACCACCATGCGCACCCCCAGAACTAGCTTGGGCATATCTTGCCCTTACCTAACGTTGGTCCAGGATGTACTTTAGGTAAGGCAGGCCCATCAACTTGGTCCCCTTGGCCTCATCCCGCTCAGCCTTATTTGAACAATCTGTCCCACAGCTATGTTATTTAACCTTGACACTTGGGACATTACCAATAATCATCTTTAAAGACTGTGTAAGTCTAGGGGATTGTCCCCTATGCCTGGACCAAGTGGCGTTTCCATTCCCCACAAAAAAGGGTCTGAGAAGGGCGGCTGTTCCCATTGTCTCATAGGGCGATCTTGCCCATGTGATAGATGAGCGGTGGGTAACAGCCTTCCCTTTAAAGATTCCATCACCTTTCCCCGCAATTACCTCCACTTATTAAGTACAGCAAATTGAGGAAATTTGTGCCAAAATAATTGGAAGTCGCCACCCCATGGGCTGAAAGGGTCTTATGAAGTTAACAGCATCAAACCCTCAAAATTAAGGCCCAGAAGCCATAAACCCCCAGCAACATAGCCCAACAGGCTCATACATTTAGTAAATGAGGAATCAAGTGATGTATTTTCAGCAAAACTCACCAAAGGCATTGGGCCATTGGAGAATGTTGTCACCAGTTCAAAACCTGCTTTAAAAACCTCAGGGACAAAGCTGATAGGCGCGTACCTCTTAACAAGAATGTGTCTAGTGACAAATCCTTGGTTAAACTCATAAATGGCATTGAGTCATTGAAATGTTGTTGCCAATTCTAAATTCCCCTGAAAACACTGGGCCAAAGCCTGGCGGGCATTTACCTCCATCGTCAAATGTTGCCGCCAGTCCAGAACCCTCCCCTCAAGAATTAGGATCATCATTCATTGCTCCATACTTAACCAAACGGATGCCAAAGTGACCATGTGCGGGCAGATTGGGTATCCTGAACCCATTCTTGACCTCTTGGGACTGACTCTATGTGGGATGGCCTTGGGAGGTTTCCGTTGCCCATTGGGTGAGACGCCATCGCTCTAACTGTTGAAAATGCAGTAAAGCCATAATTGGGGCATCCAAGGTCGAACTGACAGCAACTTGGCTTTCCACTGACAAATTTCAAAATCCGTTCAAAGTAAATTTGTTTCCCCTTTTTGCTCAAAGTTTGCCAGGTTAGGTCAAATCTTGGGGGCCCTGATCTTAAGTCTTTCTAAGCTATTACCTAAATCAATCATCTATCTAAACAGTAGTAACACACTGTGAAAATTGACAGTTGATTATCCATTTTTTAAACCCAATAAAGGACTCATTTCCCAAAGACCTTTATTTTTGCCATGAAGAAATTTAAACCACCCTACCCAACCTAATTTTTCCCAGCCCTTAAACCCGTGGGCCCTGGGTCATGTTTTCCTGTTTTGTTGCTGTTTTAATAACCACAATCATGACCTATGGGCGCTCATTGGCAAAAAATTTTCCCGCCTAAGTAACTGTCATTCAAGAAGCAGTGCCTCTGGCATTTGGGCTTGTCATTTGGGTGTTTCAGCATCTAGACTGGCAGGCCAGTATAAAATTATCCTGCCGCTTTCATAAAAAGGCTGGCAGATACCACAACCTGGCAACAAAATCATTTTTATAAAATGGTGTAATGTACTAGTCTCCTAAGGCTCCACTTGCTATTAGCAGTAGACCAACTGACCTATGTAGAGTATCTTTGATCCATAGGATTTACCAGCTGGTGAGTTCCAAACCTGGAAATTTCAGTGCTTAGTATAACTGACCTATGGGGACATAGGCCAGTTCAAAAACATAAGTTACATCCAGGTGTATCTGGTAGAAATTTACTTGGGAGGATGGTGCATCCATACTTTAATAGGTCATGGTGCATGGCACTTTTTCTTTCAAAACATCCTCTGCTTCCTATAAGCAATTGCAATAAATGCTCAACTAGTGAATTTCACTTCCCTGAATTTACACTGGCCAAGGAGTGGGGTATCTGTGCCAAGCAAGCCTCTTGTCACCCATGATGTTGCAACTTAAGTTTAAGCCTACTCTTCCATATTAGGGGTGGCCACCAGGCTGCACCTCCTTTTTGGCCTGGTAGTCCTTAGTCAGCATGTTTTAGTGGAAACTCATCATGGACAAGCGTTGTGGTCATTAGAGGTTACAGGACATTCATCTACTCTTAAAAACCAGACATAATGATAAAAAATATTGAAATATTTAAAGCCCTTTAGGGTGGAAAAATCGTAATTTAAATGAACTTATTTTAGTGGAAAAAAGCTTGTTTTTTAGAAATATGTTTTTTATTAAAGGCTGTCATTTACAGCCCATAAGATGGGTTCTTGGCAATGTTCCAAGCTTTTCAGGATCTATTAATCCTCTTTGTCAATTTAGGATGGTCTTCCAATGAGAATACGAAAAATCTAAGGCTTTATTTTTAACTGCTAGTGTAATGTTTCCCACAAAAGATAAAAAGCCATGTAATGCCTTATCACTTTTTCTATAAAAAGTTCACTTTTATTATAATAGAATAGTAGAGTTTTGCGCATTCTTATCATCATCATGCCTAGCAGTTTTTGACTATCAAGCGCTTATGTAGATATATCCTTATCTAAATGACCAAAATTGTAATGATCTAGACTAAATTAGATCATCACATTTTTCTTATTAAGGATCTTGCCAATTCATGGTACCATATAAGATTGTTATATAATTTATATAGAAACTAACGCTGCTATACCCTCATCAGTTTGTTTATAACTTAGGAATTCCAATAATAACTCCATAAGTTGTAACAAAAATCTGATCAGGCCAAATCTTCTAGAAGCCCAAATTAATTAGTGTAACTCTCAGCCTATAAGTTGGGGCCTACAAAATAATAAGATTATTAGGTTCTTGTAAAATTCCACTATGTAGAAATTCCTGTTCAAAGAGATGGAAGGATTGGCCTATAAATAGGGCATTCAAAAGTATTAGATTTTTGGATCAAATCAGATTTTCTTTCTCGTAACAATCACTTTAGTTACTACAATTCAATTTAAACAACAAATTTGGATAATCACACACAGGAAAGATGGGCGACTTTATCAATAAAAGTAATACAACATGGGCGAGCGTCGCGGTGAGCGGTGCACTTAACGGTGCAACTAAGGGCAAGAAACGCCCTGGAGGGGGACCAGGAACCCAATCTGCAAAGAAATCGCAAACTCAGACACTGTCTGGGTTTATGGTATTCACTGTAAAGCACGCGCAATATATGTACATTAAGTTTAACCAACCCTTATCAAAGGTGGAACATGGGATCAGCCTCTTCCTTGGGGATGAGTCACCAACCCTGTGGGAGAAAACATTTGAGGCACAGCCCTACTTTTCCCTCACGCGGTGTATGTAGCCACCAAAAACATGGGCCGCGGCTGGATCAATATTGGTTTTGAAACAGCTGATGAAGCCAATGCCGCAGCAAAAGTCTGTGTGGAAATTGCCCTCCCCAAGGGCAAAAAAATTGTGTGCACCGCGTGCACCAGATGGAACAAAGTGAAAAATTTGTTCATCTCTTTTGAATCGCTCCCCACCACCCTTCCTTGTAAGGTAATTGAGGAGGAGCTCCGCAAAGGTCTCATGGCCTATGGAGAAATTCAGAAACTCAAATTACAGCAATTTCGCCTGATGCCCAACATGTGCATGGGAAAAGCTATCGCTGTAACCAATCCCTTCCCAGAAGTGGAAGAGGACTTATCCAGAATTCCCCACACAGCAGAATTTCACTTCAAAGATGGGGGCCATTCATCCACATTCCAAATTACACCGGAACGCGCACTGCCCATTTGCAACCACTGTGGCTCACTGGGCCACAAGGAACATGCATGCCCTGTGAAAGAGGGCTTAATGGAAAATGACTATTGTGAGGAAGCAATGGACGAAGATAATGAAAACTTCGCTAAAATGACTGATGGTCACCACCCATTCCGCTAGGGTGAAGATGGACTATACTCCATCATGTACCCAGTTACAAGCAAACAACGTAAAGTGGCACAAAAAGCCTGCAAGCGAGCAGTGGCTGAAGCGGCGGCACACGCAGAGTCCACCATTAACCCCAGACAAATTTGGGAGGATATTTCCGATATTCACTGAACCAACCAATCAGAACAATCGCCCAGGTTGTAAATTTTCACAGTAACCTGAATGAGTCACAAAGCGACATCAGTCATGCACATAATGAGGAACAATGCAACTGCAATTTGGGTGAAAATGCGGTGCACAATTCACCAAAGTTGAACCTCAAAAATATAAAATCCAAACAACAATCCGCATAAAATCAACATGAGACCTGTGCAGAAAAGTTGACGCAAATGCAAAAAACCACAATTCCATTGAATCATTGGGTCAGATCAAGGGAACCAACAATGGCAGTGAAAGAGTCAGAGTACAGATGCGGAGCGTGGCCAAAATGAGCCATGGTGGGATAGGGCCAGAGGGCCCTCTGAACCGCTCCTGAGGCGCCACAGGCACCTCAGTGTCAATAGGGACACTAAACATCGCAGGAGCCAGGGCTCATATGTCCCAAGCCAAAAAGCTGGAATTTCCGCAAAAACCTCTTGTAGACAACTTGGACATCCAAGAAACCCACTGTCTACAAAGGGGAAGAAGAATCCTGGTCAACCAGGGTCGCACCATCACAATCAGTATGGATGTCTCACTGTGGGGTGATCGTCCAAAACAACAAAAAACTTAAAATTACAAATTCATCATCACACTTGCATGGTCAAGTCCTGGTAGCAACAATCACACGCTAAGAGAAAATAATTTTGATAGCATGTATATATGCACCGTGCACTGCAACCAAGTGAAAACAAATTTTTGAAACCATTCCTACTCTCACCCTCCCACCAGATACCATTATGTTAGGCGATTTCAACTTCTGGGATAACCCCAATATGGACTGATGGCCTAATCCCAGGGGATACCCGCCTGGACACATTGAATTCCGCACAATGAAGGCATCTCTTGGCTTACAGGATGCTCTTCCCCCCAGTTCACCACTCCTTCCCCATATGACATGGCCCAACATACGCGAGGGAGCGCTCATATTGATGAGTCACATTGACCACATCCTCATCCCGCAATCCCACCACTCAAGAATCTCCAAATTTATAACAAAAAAGATAAATTTTTCTAACCACCGATTAGTTATGGTGCAGTTAGTGCCAACCCAATCCCACACACAGGTGTCGCCTTGGAGAAAGCTTCATCCAGAAAATATAAAATTGCCCAAGATATCTGACTGGATTGAAAACAAGGCTACAAACCCAGAATTCACAGCCCCATTCACTTCAGATCCCATCAGAACATGGGAAAATTTCAAAAAAGATTTAATCAACAAAACCCAACATATTGCATCATGCAAGTACACCGCGGACACAGCCACAATCAAGCGTACCTTGGTGGAACTAGACCACTTGGAAATAAATACTCTGAGATCTGGCTATAGCCCCAACTGGGGACGCAAATGGGCAGAAATTTCTGCCCAACTTAACAATCTCATCTTCAAACACCAACACAGAATCAAAGTATTGAACAAAGGTAAGTTCATAAAGGAAGGCGAAACCTGTTTGACATACTTTCTCTGCCAATTCCACTCCCGCGGAAACCAGCCCATGTGCACACAGGTCCACAAGACCAACGGCACCGTGGCAACTGACCCTGAGGAGGTCAAGGCGGAAGTACACTAATATTACACCAAATTGTATTGTGAAATGCCAACAGATTCACAAAAAATTAAAGAATTTATACAAACTGCCAAGATACAAAGTACACCACTGAATTACAATATACTATCCCTTATTACATGGGAGGAGCTTTGGGAGACAATTCACGGTGCACCACATAGGAAATGCCCAGGGCCTGATGGGATACCTTATAAATTTTACAAAAAATATTTTCAACAAATCGCCCCTCCTATTGGCGTCAATGAACCAGAGCTTATTGGAAACACGCCTATTACCAGGAGGCCATGAATCCTATGTTATAACCTTGTATATAAAGGGTGACAAGTTGGACCTGGCCAACTGGCGCCCAATTGCACTCTCCAACACTGATACAAAAATTCTAACAAAAATTTTAGCAGTTAGATTAGGCGCAATTGCATCTGACATCTTATCACCCAACCAGTTTGGGTTTATACCAGGGCGTTCAATCTGGAACAACATTCACCCTGTTGCAATCATTTGCCAATCCAAAGCAACTGGTGCCCTGGTCTTCTTGGATCAGGAAAAGGCGTATGACCGAGTTAGCTGTCCATACCTAAAAGAATGTCTACATGCCTTCAAATTCCCACCAAGATTCATAAAATGGGCGATGCTCCTAACAGAATCTGCACCCATGGCTGTATGTAGCCCTGGCTCCTAACAAACAAGATTAAACCACACAGAGGGCTCAAACAAGGGGATCCCCTCAGCCCACTGCTATACAATTTTAGCTTTGACCCACTTCTCTGATTAACTGAAACACATCTCATGGGGATAACCGCACAAGGACAACCAACAGTCAAGATACTGGCCTTTGCGGATGACTGTATAGCAGGTATAGCAAACAATGAAGATGCCCGACAGCTGGAACGCACTCTAGAAGATTACTCCAAGGTGAGCAATGCATCGCTCAACAAAAGGAAGACAGAAATCATCCTCTTAGGCAAATACACAAACAATTGGGCCACAACATCAGAATCTCACACCAACACTCGAAGAAAAAACCCAATTATATTACCCTTTGCAACACCTCCCACTCCCACTCCTGTCTGACACCTTGAAATCTGGTTAGAATCAGGGGGATATGCTAATGAGATAATGGAAAGTAACCTGTTACAGTGGTATCCAAACGCGTCGCCTCCATCAAGGGAAGAACCCCAAGACTAACAGGACGTGTTACAGTTGCTAACTCACTCATCCTCCCAATACTGTGGTACCAGGCTCACACGATCGCCTTCTCACCTACTTTTATAACCTCAATTCGCGCGCTTATCCAGGGCTGGCTGTGGCCTGGCTCTCACCCTCCTATACAGATGGAAACACTATTTGGCCCACGCTCAAGCGGAGGCATGGGACTAATAGATTTTGAGAGCCACGCCAATCACATCCTAGGTACCTGGATAAAGGAAGTCCTTGCTCCAGACCTCCCGCAATGACATTGGTCCAGAGCAGCAAGGACTAACTTTGCACAGGCGCTCAAATTAACCAACCCACATTTTCCACCCAGACTACTTTCATACCTTGCTAAGCACCCTACTGCAACAGGTCCGCATGGAACCCCCTCATTACAAACATATCCTCCAAACTATCTGCCATATGGGATGGACCATAGAGAACATGGGTACTATACAGGGAAGGGGACGACCCAGCCCCCAATTCAAATTAAGAAACCCAGAAAACCACCCTCAGAGAGATATGCTCCCAACAACCCTCAAGCATAGCTAGGATAGAATACCTAGATATGTTGGACATTCCCTATGATTTAACCACACAGAAGGCAATGTGGAAAATGACTCACCACCCAATCCTACAGCCAAGGATAAGAGCAAACGCCTGGCGCTGTCTGAGAAGGACTTATAGGATGGCGGACTGTTCCAACTCCCTCCACAAAACATGTGCAGTATGTGGAGGGGAGAGATCCCTACATCACTGACTAGAAACATGCCCCCCAACCAAAGCTATATGGCAGGAAGTCGCACGCCTGCTTAAGATTCAAAACAAACAAGAATTCTTGATATCAAAGAGCATCTTCGCGCTCCAGATCGAGTCACCAATCCCATCTACCCTCCGTTCCCTAATAATACCCATTGCAATGTGGACAATCCACACAATTGCATTAGATGCGTTCAAAGGCACAGTCCCAAACATTCATGGGGTTATTAACAGATTCCATGTCCACTTACTGGAGCACTTCCAAGCCTGGCTCTATGGATATATAAGGCCAAGGCAAAAAGCGCTCATAGAATCATGGTTCTCACTCTGGTTCCTCCACAAGACCCTTTCCTTCACACCTGCTCCATAGCAGGGGAAACCCCCTTGGAGTAGTGCACCAACCCCCCCATACCTGGCAGTCCTGCTGGCAACAGGGGTAACTTGAGTACCCTGGGGTGCCCAATTTTATATTTGTTGGTTATTTCCTTAGTTTTACATATATTCTGTAATGCCCATCCCCTGGTTAGCTTACCTCAGTTAAATAAAAAAGATTTTTGGATCAAGTAGAACCAGGAGAAAATGCATGAAATTATGAGTATAATAGTAAATTGAAAGATGCGCAAGATCCTTGGATTTGAATAATTTTAAAGTCATTCAAAAAGAGTTTGGCCTATATACAGGTTTTTGTGAATTGTAAAAAAGTTAGATAATCTTATGTGATTTTACAAAGCTTTAACTTGCATACAACTATAAAATAGACTTAGACGTGTCTAGGTGACTATCAAATTTAGTTTTATAAAGGAAAAGAGGTCATAGTTAACCTCAATTCTGTATCCTTAAGAAGTTTTAAAAATTATATAAATTCTAGTTTTTACTATTAAATCCTTATATATGAAATACCATACAGTGAATCATTATCAACAAGATCAGATACTTAACTCAGCCACCTTTTAATGTCATTCTCTCTCTCTCTCTCTCTCTCTCTCTCTCTCTCTCTCTCTCTCTCTCTCTCTCTCTCTCTCTCTCTCTCTCTCTCTCTCTCTCTCTCTCTCTCTCTCTCTCTCTCTCTCTCTCTCTCTCTCTCTCTCTCTCTCTCTCTCTCTCTCTCTCTCTCTCTCTCTCTCTCTCTCTCTCTCTCTCTCTCTCTCTCTCTCTCTCTCTCTCTCTCTCTCTCTCTCTCTCTCTCTCTCTCTCTCTCTCTCTCTCTCTCTCTCTCTCTCTCTCTCTCTCTCTCTCTCTCTCTCTCTCTCTCTCTCTTTTTTTTTTTTTTTTATTCATACTCCCTTAAAATCAAGACGCACTGCTGAGTTTGTGTATTGTTTTAAAAATAGTTCATGGGTTAATCACCTTAATTTATGGTGATATGCAGACACACCATTTATTTTCAGGTTTAATCTCTATTCTGTGAACAGTTACAGGGTTGGTTCTTCCCAACCCCTTTGCCAAAGTATTGTAGGGTCCATCCATTACAAAAAAGCAAAAAATAATCCTATTATCCCAATTTTGTTGTTTCATAATTCCCAAAAAAATTGTTTATCCCATTTCTATTATACTCCTGATGTTCAAAGGTTAATTTCCAAAATTTGCTTTGTTAGTTGGATGCTGAAATTTAAGGGAGGAGCTTGTTCTGATGTGAATAGTTTCAACAACCGTTTGCAGAATAGATTGAGAAGATATAGAAGTATATTGAACCCAAACATTTTTCCAACCACCATTTTGCCATAATTTAACAAATTAACCTTATCCCTAATTGCGCAAAACTTTAAGATATATACTGCAATTGGAAAACTTTTTTAGACATATTTATCATATTCCAAGGGTGAGAAAATGTTATCAAGCCCTAATTTCTTTCTATAGGAAAGTTTTCTCACTTGTTATGAAAACATAAACTGTTTTTAATTTCCATTTGCTTTTTATAAAACTTCACATTTCAAAAAATTTATTTCCATCATCAAAGCATGCTGGAACTATCAGCGTGAATTGCAGATGACTCCAAGCACCCATAAAGTTGAACTATCCTCAGTAATAAGAGGCATCTGGAGTCTTTTTGATACCACTTTATAGGTCATTCAGGTGGTCCCTTGGGAATTTGTGAGTTCATAACCATTGACAACTTGGCCCACTGGCCCTCAAAAATAGCAACCTAAGCCTTTTTCACCACTAGAATACCTAAACTTATCCCATTGAGTTGATATTGGAACCCCTGGACTTCCAGATTGGCCTCCTCATTGTTCTTCAACAATATCACCCATTGAAAATTACTGTAATTACATCTGCCTATATCAATGGTTCTGGGTTAACCTCCAGGATTCTCATATAAAGATAGATGTGAGAATTGACAATTGCATATTAATTTCTAAGCTTTGGAATATGAAGTTTGTCATTTTAATTATCATAATTTGATGTTTTACAAGAAGTTATATTGAGTTAATACTATCATAATAAAATAATAATCAATTTTAGCAAATTTGTTATGATTTTTCTTTTTATAATCAGAGCTGTAAATCGCTGAGGTGCTAAGGTTTTTTGGGCTTATCATACCCAAACTATATATTATTTGTTTAGCTTAAGAATGCTATTTTAGAATAAGCTTGCGCTCTATCCTTTCCCATTATAAAATTCTCATTAAAACCTCCACCAAATTTGTAAGGTTCCCAGCTGCGGCTGTCAATATGGGTTAAACCTTACACCCCTTTATTACCAAAAGAGACACTACCACAAGGGCTCTTTGGCTAATTAGGGGATTCTGGACACACTAAATGAGTGTTGGGTAGATGCTGCTCTCCCTGTCTTCTAATTCTCCTCTTCCGCCCAACTCTCAATTTCAAAACTTTACTATCTCTGAATCAGCAGATTATCATGTACAAAGAATTAGACAGCTCTGTTTGATCATAGAGATATGTACATAGGCAGTGTAGTAAGCATTTATTCCCCTTCCAAACAGAGGGCTCGACAAGGAGCACCCTCAGTTATAAAAAGTTGATACCTGTTTTAGGATCTTCACTCATATGGGTGAAGCCTCTACTTTAAGTTACACTCTGTTTATTATAACTTAATATTTATTTAATAGCGGTGTGCTGCTGTGCCTATTCTATAAGGTTCAAAAATATCACTAATTATGGTTCACAAATGCTGCGTGATCCCATCAGCTCACAAGGGAACATTGAGCCAACTCACCTCCAGCTTTTACTGGATCATTTTCATATGTCCTGATTCTTTTGATAATTAATGTATATAGTACTTTTTTCAATTTTCTAATAATACTAACAATTTTCTTACTTTATATATTAGTTGTAGGCCAACTTAATTATTAGGTAGGTTAATGTTTTAACCCTTTAGGGTTCATCCCTTTGATATTTTAGAGCCTGTCCCCACAGGGTCAGTCAATGATTCTTTTCACAATTGACCTGACACTTAATATAGCCTAAGTGTAAATCTGGAGACTCAGCCTCTTGGGTTTATACTAGGACAAGCTCCCTTATAGGAAGAAGAAGGGACTAATGCCCTGTGGAGCCCCTTGAATCAACTGGGGTACTTGGGCTATGTGATTGATGAACGTTGGGTAACAGAATTGGCCCAAAGATTTTCTCCATAGTATCCCCTTGGCTGCTTCTTCCCTTGTTGACAAGATAAAGGAGGTTTGCAAGGAGGTAATCCAGGCCAGAGGCCACCAGCAGCACCTCCACTCTCCCCTAGCCTCCACTCCACCATCCCTCACTTCCTTGGAAAAGAAGGAAATTGACCTTGAAACTTAGGTAATGGTTCCTGAGTCAGGAAAACTGGTCCAGAACATGAAACCCAAGATTCTGGGTTATAAAATGACGAGATGAGTCAAGAATCCATTTTTAAAAATATTTTAAAAAAATCTTTTAAGAAGTTTTCAAATAACCCTGGCAAAATCCAACTCCGCCACCCCTCTGATCCAAGCAAATCTGCTCAGGCTTGGATCAGTGAGGGTCCCTCCCTGGTGGATCAGGGAATTATGTTGCCAGAGCTTTTATGAACTAGTATGCAAGCTAGCTGACGACTACCCAAGCCCAGGCTGGTACCTGTTAGCACGTCAGCCTCACCTGTCTAGGAACACCCAAGAACCCTTTTTCCCTAATTTCACATATAAGACAACTGCCTCAGGAAGGGGCAATCGTCAGTCCATTCTAATTCTTAAGCTCTAAATAAAGCTGATCTTTTACTCAAACCTTTTCCACGGACCCCACCTCTTTTTTTGAAATACTTTCACTTAACCCAGAAAAGTATGCAGCAATCTGCATTTTATGGCAAATGGTTGTTGAGTAGTCCCTCCAAGACATCAATCCAGCAGCCTACCAAATGGTGATTGTATATCAAAGATTTTGCCACAGGCGCGCAAAGCCAATCCTTTCACTTCTGAAGAGCTTTAGGGTCTTCCAAAATATTCGCAACAATTTGCTCCTCCCTCAGCATCCAGCAGACAAGCTACAAGTCTGCCTCCCTCTGCACAAAGTAATCAGAATGTTCAGACTAATTCACCTCACCAATTTACTAGTAGTTCAGCATAATTTGAACAAAATGAAGCCATCTCCACTAATTTCAATTCTTCATTTGGGGCGAGGAATGGCTGTCCTTGCAACTGTGAGGCAGTAACCAGGCACTAATTATCTAGGCCATCTCATCGCAGGCCAATCTAGCCCAAATATTTTGTTTAAACCGATCTGTTGCTCCAATGACGTTCCCAACCCCCTCACCCATTATGAAGATCCTCAACAGGTGCAAGGCATAGCCCAAGGTCTCCCAACAGTCAAATAAATTTGATTTGCAAACCCAATTAGCATACCCTAAAATTTTAAAAAATTAAAATGATTTTCAGAGTTTTTATTATGATGAACCAGTATCAGAAGGTTTGGAAAAAGAACCCAAAGGTTACCAACTGCAAAGCCAGAAGTATTGATCATCCTCTTTGCCTCTCCCACCCTTGGGGGACGCCCCTGAAAGACCCGCAGTCGCCCTATTGCAGCCATTTGGTTTTCTATGGGGGCCTTGGTGTTTTATTTAACTTTATTTCCCTCACAAGTACCATAGGGCTTCCCCCTCCAAGTTATTAGGGCTGCTATGCCACCGGCATTCTGGGCTTTCCACTTGGTTGTTATACATCCAGATTGTGATCCCAATCTTGCTTTAATCAGCAGGTTCCATGACAGAGTAAGTATATTTTACAAAAAATCTTGAATAGGAATTAATTCAGATGGAATAGGTAAACAACAGGAATCAATCTAGTTAATTTAGATGGTGCCAAAGTGAGATATGGCATTTAAACCAAGTTTGAACCTTTCAAAATAGTGTGGCTGCAAGAACCCTTATGTTTGATGCAATATAAAAACATGACGTTCAAACCCCTAATTGGACTTTTTAAAGTAGTGATTGGTCCTATTTTATATATTGAACTTGACTAATCCCACCACCACCTCCATGTACAATATAAAACTCAGCACACTGCAAATAATAGGGTCTTGAGATATTTTCTTCTATCTCTTATATAAAACTTTAACAAAATAATTATTAGTTCTCAACATTTAAACAATATTATATATATTGTTCTGATAAAAACGGTTTAGGCCATGAGAGGGCCCCACCTGATAGCTCAAGTTGATGTAGAATTCATGGATGAAACTTCTTCTGTTCATGATATTAAAAGGATTGTCTTACAAGTAATAAAAACACATCACCTGCAACCTCACTATCACAGAACACCTAAACCACTTCCTCATAACACATGGTTCAGCTCTTATAGGTAGATTGTGTCATGGAAAATGGCAGAAGAAGTTTAGACTGGCCTGCCAGTCAGGTGTGTAAGCACCCAAAAAGCAAGCCAGAATCAGAGGAATTGCCAACAAATGACTTGATATGGAGCTGGGCATTGAGAAACAATGAATTGTTGGTGTAGCACAATAGTAAGTATGATCCCAACGACGAACCACACTGAACCCACTCCTGACCCAGGAGGTCTTGCTGCAGGGGTGGGATTACTGAGATAGTTTCAATGAGGTCCTCGGCATATGGGGCCATTTCAACCAGGATGGCAAGGAGACGGATTCTCTCTTGCAATTGGTGGACATACGACCACAAGATCCCCATGTATTGCTGCTGGAAGTTAATGATAATGGGGTTTTAGAGCCAAAAATATCAAACTCGCTGAACCCAATTGATGACGGAGGGAGCCATAGTGACCAAGAGTACTGGTAGAGCCCATCTGGTATTTGGACTGACGAGCCACCAGTGAAATGCCATCAGGGATGCGGTCAGAAAAGATAATAAAAAATTATTAGGTTTTTTTGGCAAAATTTTATCGAAGGAAAAGGAAGAAAATTGACCAACAATTTTCTCAGTGCTATGTAACTGATTGAATAGTGGTCAATTGGGGTAGTGACAAGCCAGTATTGGGACCCTACATTTTGACCAAACTGGCGAATTGTTTGGGAATGGGCGGGTCTGTTCCTTGGGAACTGACATCACAGAATTTGTCAGTGGGCTGAGTCGCTGTTAGTTCGACCTCAAACGTCCAAACTGAAGCTCAGTTACATTTCTGATAGTTGGCATGACAGCATTTGGCCCAATGAGCAACGGGAATCCCCCAAGGCCACCCCACATAGGGCGGGTCCATTTGGTTGGAAATGGGTTCATGATGCCCAACCCGCCCGCGCTCAGTTGCTGGGCTGTTCATCTGGTCAGTGGCTTCACATTGGCCGCAATGCCCAAATTGCTAACCAGGGGCTTCAAACCCTTGTTGATGGCACCCAATGCTATAGCCTGATCATCAAGGATGATCCCTGACAACTTTGGTAGGAAGGTGCTTTGTTCAATTGGCATATTGATCAAATTGGAACCATCAGGCATTCCAGCCAATACCTCAGTCTTCATGCCTTTCCAGCCATTTGAGATTTGGGCATCGGCCAGATTGCCACTTGAATCAGATCTGACTGATTTCAGTTTGATAATCTCATCACAGATTTCGCTAATTCCCCATAACAGTTCTGCCAAGGTGATTGTGGGTACTGGGGGTGGGATCTGAAGTGGAAGAGCTGTTACCCATCGCATGTCTACTATGTGAGCGAGATCGCCCTGAGTAACAAGAGGTACCACCATCCTCTTTGGTATCTTTTTACTTGGGAATGGGAAGATGGCCCAATTAACAGCCAGAGGACGTTCCCCAGGACTTACAGATTGTCACTTTATAGTATTTAGCTGCTATTGTGGGTGTTCAGCCATCTTCATTTACAGTCCAGTTTTCTTTTTGGCATGTTCAAATTCTAAAAACTCAAATCCTATTTGCATTTCATATTTCATACTTTAGAGGCAATTCATACATAATTTAATATGTTCAATCTGGGCTTTTATATGGCTTGTGTAAAATATGTGGACATACTTTAACCTCTTACATACTAACCTTTCTGTTACTGAGTTGCCATCAGCATAAATTGACCTGGGAACATTAAGCCATGAAGGAGGTGTAGCCTGATGGCTTTACCTTGTATAAAGTCTAGGCTATAGTCCCAGGATGTGACTTCACAGACGATCAGAGGCTTTCTGGAACAGATACCCTCACACCTCAGCCTGTAAAAGTTGGGATTATGTCTGTTCTATCTGGGCACCAATTGCAATGCCTTATGAGTGGCAGAAGCTGTTTTAGTCAGAGGTGCCATGCACCTTAACCTGTCAAGGTTTAGATGTGCCATCCACCTAAGTACAACTCTATTTAGTAGTCTGTATGTGGTGAAAATTTTAAATTCAGCCAATTTACTCATAGTTCAGTAAACCATACACTACAATGTGTTAATTTGGCATGCACTAGATAGTACATTTTATATATCAAGGTATTCTTTAAGAGGCCAGTTTTTTTGTTGCAACGGTAAGTGGGGCCTTGGGAGCCCTGCCCTTTATAAAAACCTTGTATCAAAGTTTTATAGGTACCTTAAGAGTAATATTTTCTACCTGTTTCTTTTAGAAGCTTATAGTTGTTGGGATTTTTGCCCATATTCCCAGCCTGCTAGATTACCTAGTGTCACTAGGGGAAAATTTCCTAAGGTGAAGTGAATCAGAAATCGGTTAGCCCAAGTTTCAGAGGAACTACGTTTGGAGGATTTTTGGGATATTCACCTGGTCATATCCATCAGGGATTGATCCAGATGAATACCTAATATCTCATCAGGCAGAGTGGCCGACGAAATAGGGGCATCTGATAGTAATTAACTATCAGGTGTACTGATTGGGATCAGTCAAATTTCATCTCTAACTGATTGGGAATGAATAGTAAATTGTGAGGCGAGTGATGCTGCCTACAACTAGCAAATCGATTGGTTGGTGAAGTGACCTGCCATAATGGGTAATAAGTCCCATTGCCTAAGCAGGTCGCTAGCCAATTGTTGTTGGTTCACTTGAATTGAGAGGAAAGCGTTAGGGACACATTTTCCAACTCTTTCCATTTGAGGTCTTGAGGATGTCCAATGATGGAATCCTAGCCAGGATGGGGAAGACCATCGCTGCTGAGACAAGGAAGGGGGACTCAACGGCAACAGCTGCTGTTTCATCAAAGAGGTGTCAACTGAGAGTTAGATGGCTAAATCCCCTACTATATAATTTCCTAGGATTCACTATGATAAAAACAGTATTATTACCAAAAGTGTTTTACAGTACTTTACAGAGTTTAGAGTTTCAGTAATATTGTTGATTTAGTGTATAGTTAGACTATCAGCTTTCATTGTGACGTTCCATCTCAAGGATATTATTGCAGAAGGCAATAATTGGAAGACTCTCAGAGAGAATAGTAGAGATCTGAATGGGGATCTAGAGACAAAGGGAACCACAATCAGGGATAGCTGCTGAATGTGTGTTGGGCCAAAAGAGACTGTCACCGGGGTATCTGGATGAAGATTGGGTGAACAGGAATATATGGAACAAATCCCTATGAGTATGACTTATAGAGTATTTAATTGGAAGTACTGGCCAAAGAGTTGAGCCTAGTAATAGATCAAACTCAACTAAGGATAATAGTCTCCATACTATTATTTGATAATACATTCTATACAACACAAAGTGCATGAGGAAATCAAACCTGTGCTGTAAAAAGGTCACTGGGTTGATGACCAATAATCAATCACTTAAGTAGATTTTTACAATAGTTTGCAAATTCTTCACATAGCTCATGCTCTCAAGTTCTATAGCATATTAAGGAGAGTCAAAGTGGTACATGAAATATCACCTATAATCAGCCTGTTTTTTATGACCAAAGAAGATCAAGATATAGAGTTTCTTACTCAACATTTTTAAACTAATGTTAACTACAGTTTTTATATAATTTTCATATTAGATAGACTAGTCAACTATACCATCTAGTACTAAAAAAAGATAGACTAGTCAACTACTATTAACCATGATAAGCCTTTATTCTGAGTACAAAAGGTCATGCTCTTTTCATTTATGTATCACTCTAACATAGCATAAATATTTGAGGCTATGACTAAAAGGCAGTTAGATCTTTACTCCACACACTTTTTAGTTTTTTAGACAGTTGAAAAAAATGAATCTACTTATAATTATATGACTTACCATTCTTAAAAGTTCCTATACTTCATTCCAAAATGCATAACTCTATATAAAGGGGTTTATATCCTTTGTTCTCTATACTCCTTATTGACATATTTTTTAAAAAATAAACTTTTATATCCATAATATAAAGTAATAAAGTTTAGTTTCTACAAATTGATTGGCTGATATCATATAGATAACGCGCTTGTGTCTGTTCTTCAGTATATTAGATAGTGACTGTTCTCTAGTATATGTTTTCCAGTATAATAGATCTGTCAACCAACCAAGATCAAATCTGAATAGTTCTAAAATCATATGTAAAATAGCTATGGAATCCAATTGCTCTATGAACTTATGTAGTAAAGCAAGTTTAAAGCTAACATGCGTTATTACATACTTTATATAAATAAAAGAAAAAACTATTGGTGATTGGTTAGCTTTGAAATTGATCATAACCAGAAGAATTTATAAATAATGATAGATAATGTTTCAGTCATCAGTTTACCAACTACTTAGGTATTAATATTAAACCTATCAAGTCAACTGAAATATTACCAGCTGTCAAACTTTTCTTTCTCGTTGCAAACACTTTTGTAACCCATTCAATTCAAGACTAAATCTAGTTTGATAATCTCATAGAGGGGATTAGTCTGCGCCCATGTCTGGGAGCAGTTGGGCAAGCAAGGCAAGAGGAGCAGGCGGAAGGCCCGCGGCCTCTAACATTCGAAAACGCCCTGGAGAATCTGGCGGAATAGGAAAAAATCTAAAAAAAATGGCAGTCACAATTTCTCCGGAGATACTCACGTGGCAAGCATGATGCAACCAGTACATCAACACGCCACATTCCCAGCCACTTTTGTTGGTGGAATTTGGAGTCCGTGTGTATCTGGACACCCAAAAAACGGCCCTATGGGAAAAATTTTGTGAAGATGTACACAAAATTTTCCTGACCGCGGTGTACGTTGCACCTCACTCCATGTCACGCAGTTGGCTGGACCTAGGTTTTGAAAGCAAAATAGCAGCAGATGAGGCTGCAGCGGTGCGCATAGTGGTTGACCTCCCTGAAGGGCAACGGGTCATCAAAACTAAATGCACCAGATGGACAAAATCAAACCAAATTTATCTCACATTTGACTTTTTGCCTACTATGGTAAAACGTGACATTTTGGAGCAACACCTGAAAGATGGTCTCGCCATATATGGCGAAATACAATCTTTCGAAATGCAACGTTTCATGCTGATGCCACACCTGTGCACCAGCAAAGCCATCGCAGTTCTGACCCCAACTGAGGAGATTGTGAAGGACCTAATCCAGATCCCGCACTCCACCTTTATTGACATTGCAGGGCACACCACCCACCCATTCTGGGTAACCGTGGACAGTGCAACCCCCATTTGCACCCACTGTGATGTTTTCAGCCATAAGGCACATGCATGCCCCATCAAAGAGGGCGTCACATTCCAAGAGCACCCCTCGGTGGCCATGGCCAGCAGAGAGGCGCACTACAAACCAACCGCAAGCACCAAGGAGGCTTTCCCGTGGGGAGCACAAGGCTGCTACCTATTGGTAAAGCCCATCTCCCTGCAGGAGTGGAAGAAGGCCAAGCAGGCCCATAGGACCGCAGCCAAGGAAGCGGCCAAGGCCACCACCACCATCCCACACTCACAACGCCAGGAGGACATGGAGACCTTCGCGGCAGAAGCAACTCGGGAATCCATCACCCAATCAGATTGGGAGGCCCATGCCAAATGGGCCACTCAATCTGAGGATCCAATGGGAGATTTGATCTCACCCAATCGCTGCACCCAAGCCCCAGTCAAAACTGACTTAGGACCTATCCCAACTGAAAAAAAAAATTTTGCCCCACTCGATGGTGCACCAAACTTATCCGCACCGCAAAAAAAAATTCGTCCAATGTCAGGAAAACAAAAAGTGAAGGCCAAAGCCAACGCGACTCTTTCTGCAAAAATTAACAAAAACCCCGATAGCGTTGCTGCTAATACCCGTGCTGCTGTGAAAGCCCGTGGGGACCTGGAAGAGGCTGGTGGGCCCAGGGGCCCACCCCTCACACCTAAGGTGCAATGGGGAAAACCTTCACTCTAGGGATGCTGAATATTGCCAGACTCAAGGCCTCCCTGTCCCAGGCTAGGAAACTGAGTTTTTTACAAAACAATTTACCCATGGATATCCTGGCCATCCAGGAGTCCCACTGTCCATGAGGTTCTGAGGAAGCTTGGAAAACAATGCTCCTACCATCCCTATCCTTTTGGTCAAAGCACTGTGGGGTGCTAATTCAGAAAAACAATTTTTCAAATTTACATCTTCAGAAACATTCCTAAATGGCCAAGTGCTCATTGTCACCTTCTCATGGGCCGATGTTGCACACACAATCATCAACATTTACGCCCCAAACGGTGCACATGAGCATCAGGAATTTTTCTCGTTGGTCAAATCCCTCCTACTACCCCCCAATTCTTTCCTAATTGGTGACATGAACTGTTGGCTAACCTCACCAACGGACCGGTGGCCGCCCTCACCCCACGCCCCACAGGGTCATGTAGAACTATGCATTCTAAAAGCCACCCTTGGGTTAATAGATGCGCTGCCACAACATGCCCCACTGCTCAAAAACATGACGCATCCCCACGTCCACAACGGCCAATTAAGGTCCATGACCCGCATCGACCTTATTCTAGCACCAGCGAAATTCTAACCCCACATCTCCCACTTCAAAACAACGAAAATAGAATTCTCTGACCACTGACTGGTACGATAACATACCACTTACCCGTCACAGTTGCAAAGGCCCCACATTAGTGCAAAATCCGCCCCCAGAGCTCGCGTTGCCAGGATTTTCCACGTGGGTGGAAGAGGCAACTTTGGCAAAATCGTTTGTTGCACCGTTTTGCGCAGACCCCATTTCCACATGGGCAACTTTCAAAGAAGATACCATCCGCCGCTATTGCCATCTCTCATCCAGATGCTCATGAGCCACATTGGCAGTTATATCGCGCGCGCTGGCAGAATTGGCCCACTTGGAGTCCAACATTCCAGCCTCAGGATATAGCCCTGCATGGGGCCAGAAGTGGGCGGAGGCAGCCGCCCACCTTAACGCACTTGAAAGGCAACACAAACATCAGGTTTGTGTCCAATACAGGGCCACACGCATCACTAAAGGTGACAAGTGCACCGCATACTTCTTCAAAAAAATTTTGCACCACGCCAGAGTGTGGCCTGTACACAGGTGCGAAGATCAGATAATTCTATTGTGGACACACTGGCTGAAGTGGCAATCGAAATGCAAAGATATTACTCCAAGTTATACTGAGCTGAACCAATTCAGCCGGCCAAAATGGCGGAATTTCTCAACTGAGCTCATATCCGCACCATTTTCCAATACCTGGAAATAATGAATTTAATTACTCCAAACGAATTATGGACTACCATTCGCGGTGCGCCAAACCAAAAATGCCCAGGCCCAGATGGCATTCCATATGAGTTCTACAAAAAATATTTTAAATATATATCCCCATTGCTGCTAGCCTCACTCAACCAAAGCCTGTTGGAAATGCGCCTCCTACCAGGAGGACAAGAGGCCTTCACCATCACACTCTTCAAGAAAGGGGACAAGCTAGACTTAGCCAACTGGCGCCCCATTTCTCTAACAAACACAGACACCAAAATTCTAACCAAAATCATGGCTAACCGTTTAAGGACTGTAGCATCTGCCACCATCTCCCCAGAACAATTTGGTTTCATCCCCAGAAGGTCGATTTGGGATAACGTGCACTCTGTAGCTAATGTGTGTCAGTCCACAGCCTCTGGGGCACTTGTATTCTTGGACCAACAAAAGGCCTATGATAGAGTAAACTGGGAATACATTAGGGCCTGATTCCAACAATTCCGCCTACCTCCCCACTTCATTAACTGGGTGATGCTGCTCACGGAATCTGCAACAATGGTAGTGCGCGGCCCAGGTTTCCTAACGGAGGTAGTCCATCCTCAAAGGGGCCTGCAACAAGGGGACCCCCTCAGCCCACTCTTATACAACTTCAGCCTTGACCCACTACTTCGAAATGTGAATGCCCAACTCACTGGGGTCCATGTGCCAGGCCAAACCCCAGTCAAGATGATGGCATTTGCAGATGATTGCATGGTGGGGGTGTCTAATAACAAAGATGCACGCGCGCTTGAAGCCCTCATCCAGGAATATTCCTGGGTAAGCAACGCGGCACTGAACGCCTCCAAAACCAAAATCATCCTCCTTGGTTGGTTTCAGAACTGCTGGGCCCCAGCAAGTAGTTCCCAACCTGGCCCATCTGCTCGCCCACGTCCACGCCTTACTAACTCAACACACACCGCTCCACTGGTGCTCCCCTTGTGCCACGACCTACCATAGGACCGGTATGCCATCTGGGTGTGTGGATGGAGGCAGGTGGATACGCGTCAGCAGTAATGGAGGGCCATATAATGGACAACGTGACGAAGCGAATCGCCTCTCTCAGAGCCCACCCTACTACCCTCACTGGCAGGGTTGTTCTTGCCAACTCTATGCTCCTATCCAAAGTCTGGTTCGGAGCCCACGCCATCCCCTTCTCCCCAAGCTTCTTCAAATCCCTGTATGCTTTGCTACAAGGTTGGCTTTGGTCAGGTCGCCCTCCACCAGTATGGCTAGAGGTCATGTTTGGCCCTCATCATCATGGTGGCATGGGCTACTTGACTTCAAAGCCTATGCCGCCAAGATCCTGGGCACCTGGATCGCGGCCATCACTGCTCCTACACTCCCATCCCAACACTTGTCCCGCGCGGCCTGCTCCAACTTCTCCTGAGCCTTGGGCCTCAACAATCCATCAAACCCCCACTCCCTGATGAAATACCTCGCATCACACACATCGGCCACAGGTCCTCACGGGACCAAAACCACTACAAACAAATCCTACTCTCCATGCGAAGCGCAGAGTGGAGAATTTGTATTAGTGGACATACAACCTGAAGAGGCCGCCCTCTCCTCAGTTCACACAAGAGGTACAGGGGCTACCCATCCATGATGGCGTGATCCCCATTTGACCCCAAGTCCTATCCAGGGTGGACTACCTGGACATGATGGACATCCCTTATTCCACTGAGTTTCAAAAGACTATCTGGAAATACGCACACCATCCTCTGTTGCAGCCTCAAGTCCGCTCCCATGTGGCGCTGCCTGAGGCGGGTGTATCGTACAGCTGAGCGCTCTAATGCTTTACACTCATCCTGTGTCATGTGTGGCCAGTATGGAACGCTGTTCCACCGCCTGGAGAAGTGCCCCACCTCTAAAGTAATATGGCGCGAAGTCCAACGTCTGCTAGGCCAGGATCAAACACATCCCTTCAGTCTGTCAAGAGATATGTTTGCTTCATCAATGGCCTCCCCCTCCCACCCTCCCTCCGTGCTCTGGTGGTTGCAATCGCCATGTGGACTATCCACACGATTGTCTTGGATGCCATCGATGGATCCATCTTCACCCTCCCTGAAGCTGTCCACAGATTCTGGTCTCATTTGGTGGATCACTTTCAAGCGTGGATGTTTGGATATCTCCCACCGCGTCGCCGACAGCTGGTCTCCTCCTGGTTCCCAGTCTGGTTCATCAAATCAGACCCCTTCCTCCACACGTGCTCAATAGTGGCTACGTCCCCTACACACGTTCCCTCCCCCTTCCCATAAGTGGCGTTCCCGCTGGCAACAAGAGATAGCATCGCTTCTCTGGGGTGCCTCCTCTGGTACTAAGTTTTGTCTCATCTGAGTCATATTTGGAAGTGTCCGTCCCATGGTCGGCCTTCTCCGCAATAAATTTAAATTTAAATATAAAAAAAATATTACCAGCTGTCTATCCAAATCTATTAAACTTAACTCTTATGTTGGGTTGGGACCATCTAGTACTAAAAAAACTTAACTCTTATGATATAAAGAGGTGGGTAGTGTTACAGTCATTGGTAACTACAATATAATTTATAATAATTCTATAATATAATGGACTAGGCAGTGTGTCCGTTGTAACCTAGTTAAAATTAACTAAACTTTTCTTAAAGTGATTTGATTAATTTGATTGTATATACAAATTTTTATAGATATAAAAATCATTGTAGGTATATACATATATGTGTGACACAATATCTCCTAATACAACATATTCCACTCAAACTCACTTTCAAGCAATTTTTAATAAAAAAAGTTTATTTTATCCACCACCACCTGGCCATGACCTTTTCACATCTGATGTCCGCAGATCTGTCAAGAGAGTATCTGTAACTCTCTCGTTCCCAGAAAGGTGATGTGGGATGCAAACCCACATTGCTAGGGAACTAGCCATTAGAATAATGGGTAGGAAGGCACCTCGAACGGTGCCAGTGCAAAGGGTACCCCAAGCAAGGGTGTAAAGAGCAACATATAATACCAGGTAAGTAAGGAACTTCACCATTTGAGTGGACCCCAGAGGGGCGTCCATAATCAAGTGTAGCTTGGCGTCAGAGGACTTGGGTGCCTCGATCTGGAGGGGACCTGGGCGGCCCACAGGTGCCCCTGGGATTTTGGTAAATTGTGAGATAAGGTAGTGGCCCACATGGTTGGAGACCTCCCCAAAGAGGTCCACCACCAAGTTTGCCCAAGGAACCATTGATAAACAATGTAAAATAATGGGGGTTTTATTTAAGAAAGTTGACCAACAAGGAATGTTGGTCACAAAACATATTTAAAATGGTCTGGGGAAATTCAGGTTCTGCGGATGTGCACCCAAGCCTTGACGCTTTAATAAACAGATGCTTCCATCCATTTTAGTAAGATACACCAAAAGTGCCTTCACTCGAGTAATCAATTGAAGCTGTATTTTACCTGAGCTTAAAATTTCATAGCTGGAGCGGGACTCAAACCCTTGCTCTCCAACCAAGCGAATTGAACCATCTTCATTTAAAACATAAATCGTTTGTTTTAGTGCCTGAGCTGAGATCAGAGGCTGGGCGTTTTGCACCCCCTTAGTATCAACCTGGGCATGCTTGGCTTGCACCCAGCGTTGATCTAAGGTGTGCTTCAGGTCAGGGAGAGCCTGAAGTTTCACCTTCTGGGCTTCTTGTCGCCCAGCCTTATCTCTAGAATCAGTTTCTACTATAATGTCATCCAACCACGACATTACCCTCTCCTCCTTCTTGGGCTCCACCCCCCTCCAGGGGCGTTTGCTAAGGAGAAGTTCTTATGTGCTGGCGGCAACTTCATAGCAGCAACGGCTGGCTTAGGCTGAGATTCTGCAGCCTCAGGGAAACAATTATGAAAATATTCGATCAGGTCTTGGGCATGTACACAATCCTGTGCTGGCACCCAACTGTTCTCTGCTGCGTCAAACCCTCTCCAAGATATCAAGTACTCCAGGCGTCGCTTAACCTGGCGGGAGGCTACTATTTCCTCCACTTTTATTCTGGTGCCCCATCCACAAGATAAGCCTCAGGAGTCACAGGAGGAGGGCCCTCAAACAGGGTCAACTTGCTTTCATGAAAGATGGAGAAGATCTGAAACGCGGAGAGAAGATCCAACTGGTATGAGGCATGTCCCACCTTTCTAACTACACGGTAAGGACCAATCCTCTTTGGACCCAGTTTTTTGCATGACTGCTTGATAGGGATGTTGCGAGCATCAAGCATCACGAGATCCCCTTCCTTGTATGCAGGACCCACTCGGTGCTTTCCATCAGCATTCTCCTTATACACTAGCATAGCCGCCTCCAAACTTGTGGACACCCCTTGATGGACCTTCTTGAGAGTCTTAGCAAATTCCAGCACCGCTTCCACTTTGGAACCACAGCTGGGCTCCATGTTAAAAGCAGGGTTAAAGCCGTGGTTAGCAAAAAAAAAGGTGAACACCCTATTGATGAATGCAAAGTGTTGTTGTGGTGGTGTAAAAACGCAGAAATTGTTCCAAGCACTAGTTCACTCGCTCAGTCTGCCCATCTGATTGGGGGTGATAGGCGGTTGAACGGCAGGGGCGAACCTGAAGAGTTTTACACACCTCTTCCCAAAGGATGGAGGTGAACTGGGGTCCCCGGTCACTAATGATTTCTTGAGGAACCCCATGAAGCGCAAATACATGGGCGACGAAGAGCCTGGCCATTTCAGCAGCAGTTATGGTTGTTCTGCAAGGAATAAAGTGGGCGAACTTTGTAAAGCGGTCCACCACCACCATTATTGCATCATACCCATCTGAAACTGGTAACTCCACAATGAAATCCACGGATAGGGAAGTCCAGGGCCCTTCAGCCTTTTGGACTGGTACCAGCAACCCTTCTAAAGGTTGCCAATTGGGTTTCATTTGATTGCAGATCAGGCACTCTTTACAGTACCGCCCTACCTGAACAGGCAAGCCCTTCCAATTGTAAGTATGTCATATCAACTCCAAGGTCTTTGCTTTTACAGGATGACCAACGGTGATTCCATCATGATGGTCCTGGATGATCTCCAGGCGTATTGGTCCAGCAGGAACCCATAGGCGCCCCTGAAACCACACCATCTCATCCTTCATGTGATAACCCCTGGATAAGTCCTCCTTATTCAGAGCGCTCTTAGTGATAACAACAGCATATTTAGCTGATAACGGCTGAGAAATAAATACCTTCCTAAACATGCTATATTCTGCTGCATTTTCCAAAGGCATGAGCGCTGGCGTATGTACTGTGGACTTGGGAAGTTGAGGCAGAATCATACTTGGTGGAATCATCAACTGGGTGTTGTGAATCTCTACCTCCTTTGGATTGGGAGCCAAAGCAGGGTTGCGGCTCAAAGCATCCGCCAAACCATTTTCCTTGCCCTTGGTGAACTCATAGGAAAATGTAAATAGGGCAAGGGTCTCATGCCAACAGGTCTGACGTGGTGTTAAAACATGTGGAGCATGGTAGTACAACAGGGCTCGGTGGTCTGTGTGTACCCAGAATGGTTGGGAAGAGCCATGTAAATGGTGACGCCAATAAATCAGCGCCTCCACCACTGCTAATAACTTCTTGTCATATACGGCGTAGTTTAACTCATGCAGAGACATTTTCCCTAGAAAAATATCCCACGGGATGCTCAGACCCATCTTCACCCACCTGTAATAGGGCAGCTGCAATGGCAAAGTTGGAAGCATCTGAGGACACAATGAACTCCTTTGCAGGATCAACATGGCGAAGGATGGATGTGGATAACAAGGTGCATTTCACAGCCTGGAAAGCATCCTCCAAAATGGGGGACCACTGAAGCACCTTAGCCCCACTAGCCTTATATAAGGGAGCTGCCACCTCGGAGAGATTGGATGTAAACTTTTTGAGGAACGTACACATCCCCAAAAAGCTCCTCAGTTCCTTGACAGAGGTGGGGGTAGGCCACTCGCGAATAGCCTTCTCCTTGTATGGAGTTATCATATGACCCTGGTCAAAAATGACGTTGCCCAGAAAAGTAACCTGGGACTTGAAGAATTCGCATTTACTAATATTGAGGGTAAGGCAAGCGGCCCTCAATCTCTCCACTACTTGTCAAAGGTGTACTGCATGTGTCTCATGATTGGGGGAAAACACCATAATGTCATCCATGTAGGCAACCGCACATACCCCCAATAAGTCTCCCAACGCAGCATCAATGCAGCGTTGAAAGATGGCAGGGGCATTCTTAAGCCCAAAGGGCATAACCCGGAACTGGAAAATTCCTTTTCTGGTGCAGAATGCGGTTAACCATTCCTAGCCCTTCTTTATCTGGATTTGATTGAATGCATTGAGGCGGTCCAGCTTGGAGAAGACCTTCGCCTTCTCCACATAGCGCGCAATATGGGAATCTAAAGGGATGGGATGGAGGTCGGGTACAGTCACATTATTTAAATTTCCATAATTGACACTCCTTCACCCATACATCTAAAACCTCTTCCTCTCAGACAGTCAATGGGTATATGGGAGAAGAAATACGCACCAGATCCACAGTAAGTTTAAATTTACAATCAAACTCGGAATGTTCTGGTAGCATACTAGCTGAAGCTGCATCAAAAGAAGATGCCAACTCCTCCAAACAAGAAGGTAAGGAAAGTCCCACGGTGGGCTTCAGCAAAGGGGCAAGATACGGACTGGGAACATTGGGCCAATGGGGTAATTTGCCTTGGCCGTTCTCCTCAGACAGAGGAACAATCAACTGGTGACCGTTTGTCAAAGACAAGGATAAAGTGTTTTCTTTTAAATTTGTTCTGACGTCAAACTTCCGCCACCACTCAACACCCAAAATGATGGGAAACAAGAGGTTTTTGATATCTTGAAACTGGTCAGACAATAGATAAGAACCTACCTGGAAATTGACTGACTCCATGATGTTCAGTGTGGGAATACCTTGAGATGCCCCACCCCTAACCATACCACCTAGTGAGTAACTCAACTCAAGGTAGTCAGCAAGGTTTTGGTCAATAAAATTATTTGAGGCACCAGTATCCACCAAAATAGTTGTGCTGAACTTTCCATAAGAGGATGTAAGGGTAGCAGTCAACAAGAAGTATCCAGAATGGGATTTATTCAACGCAGAAAATGCCATCAACTCACCATAAAAATCTTCCTCTGGCTTGAATAAGCCATCAGGGTATGTTTTGGAATCATAGAAGGGGTAGGGATAGTGGGCCACTCTTACTACTGAGGCCACATATCCCACCACACCTTCTGTAGGTGCATACGCATCTTTATATTTATAACAAAGTTCCTTTTCCACTTCCTGAGAGCCCCTAATCATGGTAGGGGTCAAACAAGGGTTCTCAGGAGTAATCTGATATACTGAGATGGGGTCTTCATCCAGACCATAAGAGCAAATAAACGGTTCAGTTTGGGATAAATTGTTTGCATTATAAAATGCATTTTCTGGTTCTAACAAACCCATACTCCTCCAAGGGTTTGGTGTGCATTGCTATCCAAGGCCATCACCCCCAAGCCTAGAGCTGATGCTTTGGCATGCACCTCAGAAACGTGTTGGGGAGATAAAATGATAACAGAATCCTTTTTTGCTAAATTCAGATTTGGACCCTCTGATGTTCCCAATTTCTGCCGAGATGGGGAGAAAATCAGTGGTAAGCATCTCACAATGCAAGAAAAAATCACTAGTTGAGGAAGCACTATTTATAGGGATGACCATGGGTGACATCATCACAGCAGAATCATCTAAATCCTTTACTTCATTCTCAGGGCTAGACCCCTGTACAGTTCCTAATTTAGAAGAAGTAGAAGGATTAGAAGGATAAGATTCCCTCATTTACAGAGGCGCGCGCAACTTTTCGGCTTCCATATTTATATGATTTGATCCAATGATGGCCAAATTATCTGGCCCCTTCCAGGTTGGGGCGGAAAAACTACCCCAAAGGGTTTTGACAAGATGATCGAATTTGGAAGGAGGCGACTGCCAGATTGGGGAGTTTTGCATTGATATATCCAAGGTTAAATGGAGAAACGCCATTTTGACTTCATTGGTTAATGGCAAAGCCTGGGCTTTTTTGCAGAATTCATTCAAGTATACTTTCATCAGCCAACCCGCTTGATGCAGAGAAAAGAACTCAAAGAAGGAATGGAGAGATGCTTTATCAGGTCAAATTTGCTTCAAGACCTGTTCCAAACCCTTATTGCCCGCCACAAGAGCGGCTGTGTGCGGAGTACTGCAAGTACCCAGTCACCCGCCTTGGGAGACAACTGGGACAACAGATCCACTCCTCGCAAAAGTGGATGTGAACTAGATAAATTGTTTTTTCCTAACGCGGGTTTTGGCTCAAGAGAAGCTAAGGCCTGATGAATTTTCAATAAATCTCAGGGGAAAGGTGAGAAATCATGATATTAGGATTGCAAAAAGTCTGAGACCACCAGGTACAAGCAGGAAGGGTGGGCACTTCCCAATTGGTAGTTGCAAGAATAACGCCGAGATGCACCAATACAAAACCAAATGAAAAAACTGTGGTGAGCACCATTGTGGCAGTGACAAATGGCCAGCGCACCCAATTTACTAATAATGAAAGTCCCACACGGATAATTCTTATGCACATATAATAAAAAGGTTGGTCAACTAATGTCAAGAGAGTGTCTATAACTCTCTCGTTCCCAGCAAGGTGATGTGGGATGCAAACCCACATTGCTAGGGAACTAGCTGTTAGAAGAATGGGTAGGAAGGCACCTCAAATGGTGCCAGTGCAAAGGGTACCCCAGGCAATGGTGTAAAGAGCAACATATAATACCAGGTAAGTAAGGAACATCACCACTTGAGTGGACCCCAGAGGGGCATCCATAATCAAGTGTAGCTTGGCGTCAGGGGGCTTGGGTGCCTCGATCTGGAGGGGACCTGGGCGGCCCACAGGTGCCCCTGGGATTTTGGTAAATTGTGAGATAAGGTAGTGGCCCACATGGTTGGAGACCTCCCCAAAGAGGTCCACCACCAAGTTTGCCCAAGGAACCATTGATAAACAATGTAAAATAATGGGGGTTTTATTTAAGAAAGTTGACTAACAAGGAACGTTGGTCACAAAACATATTTAAAATGGGCTGTGGAAATTCAGGTTCTGCAGAAGTGCGCCCAAGCCTTGACGCTCCAATAAACAGATGCTTCCATCTGTTTTAGTAAAATACACCAAAAGTGCCTTCACTTGAGTAATTGATTGAAGCCATATTTTAACTGAGCTTAAAAATTTCATAGCTGGAGCGGGACTCAAACCCTTGCTCTCCAACCAAGCAAATTGAACCATCTTTCATTTAAAACGCAAATCGTTTGTTTTAGTGCCTGAGCTGAGATCGGAGGCTGGGCGTTTTGCACCCCCTTGGTATTAACCTGGGCATGCTTGGCTTGCACCCAGAGTTGATCTAAGGTGTGCTTCAGGTCAGGGAGAGCCTGAAGTTTCACCTTCTGGGCTTTCTGTCACCCAGCCTTATCTCTAGCATCAGTTCCTACTATAATTTCATCCAACTATGACAGGATCCGCTGCCTGCTGCTACAGTGTGGGGCAGCGTTGATCCACCTCCCAGCGTTTTCTGCCTGGCAGGAAAATGATTTCATATGGGCTCAAATAGTCCACCAAGCTCTACTGGCCAATTTTTCCCCCATGGGACTTAGTGCTTCACCTTGTGCGCATCCACCTGACTCGCCCCCATCCTCTCACCCTATCCAAATCCACCATCCAATATTGCTTCTGTGCTGACTATGGGCGTTTATTCACATATGCCAACAAAGCAATTATTGAACTTGCCACCGCTGCCTTTGCACTGGCTGTCTTTATTGATTTCTGCCCTTATAAGGGCTATTTTAACATAGGCTTCCCAATGAAAGTGTATGCTGCAGCAGCGGCGTTAACTCCACTCATTTATAAAAATAATCCCATCCCCACCACCCAAACTTGTCTCCCTGATGACACCACTCTATTGGTGTCATTTGCTAACCTCCCTTTGCATCTACCGCCCCAAATTCTTTATGCCAAGTTGATGACCGTGCTTTTATCATATGGCACTCAGCCCAACCTGGTCTTCACCGTTCCTTCTGGCATGGAGCACCTTGCGGGCCCTTGCGCCACTGCCACTATTATTCCCCACCTCCCTAACATCACCCAACAAATCCACCCATGTGTTTGCATCACTGCTGCACCTGAGCATTTCTTTTGGGCTTGTGTCAATCATGGTCAACTGATTTGTCCCATTTGTTTTGCTCTTGACCACACTAAATGGTCCTGACCCCATGCTGATTCCCTCATTTCAATTTCTGAACCCATTTTGGCATCATCTGAATGGGGAGTTTTGTTGCCCCCTCCTACCCAACATTCTCACATGTTGACCCAATGTGGAAAGTCAGCCCCCACCAAATCCTCCAGCCACACTCCCCACCCTGGGCACCAACTGTCCAATCAGAGTCAGGCCTGGACCACCATTCATGCCCAAGCGCCCCAATCAAATCCTACCCTCCCTAATTCTCCTTCCACTATTCATGTAAACCAGAATCCTTGGAACCTATTGGATGAGGTTTACTGAGACAGTTTGTATTATCATGAATAAGGATGCTGAAACTGGTGAAAAAAGTCCAATCAATTATGATTGGGATAAATTTTACAATTTGGATTTTAAGAAATCCCTCTCCCCCAAATGATTTGCTCCTAAACCCAATGCTTCCCCCTACCAAAGTGACCACCAGCTTGCCATTGCAGCGGTGGCCTCATCCCTTTTCAGCCAGCTCCACAAAGCAGTGGCCCAATCAATGGATCAGTTCAGTAAAGGGCTGAGCACAATTGACTTCCTCCCTGATTTCCCCAAAGTGGCACAGGAGGAAATCTCCAAACTGCTTGCTGATGCCAAAATGCCATCTTGCATGTGGCGAAACTAGCTGTCTTTGACCCAGCTTCTAAAACCACCCACCAAACGCTTGCCAGCTTGGCCCAACTCCCAGATGCCCGCATCCAAGCGGAGCATCAAGTGGTAAACTTAATGGAGGCTGTCTTCCATGCTGATCTTGAAGTAAGTAACTGACATTTTACCTGTATCCATCCCCACCATGCCGATGCCCCAACACTATGGCTCTCTATGCTTATATACTTCTACAACACCTGTGATTCTGCACAATTTGCTGAGCCTGTAGAAGAACCGCCTGACCCTCTCTCCCCCTCTGTTATGGTGGGCTAGCAGTTTCCGCTACCTGCCTGGTAAGAGTTTTTTGTCTCAAAGGTTGTCATCTGGTGGTGTGGGTTTATTGCGTTGTATTGGCAATGTCCGTCCCCTGGTTGGCATGCCTTGATTAAATTTAAATATCTCCTAATACAACTAGAAATAACCAAACTCTGAACGTTATTTTATAAATTAGGAAACAACGTATGCAGAACTTTAAAAATATTTTTCTATTATATTAAAAGCTAGATATTAAAATGAAAAATTATATATACATGATCTTTTAGAACTAGGTGGCCCAGCTTTAAGGGGGGTACACCAATCTTATATACATGATTTTAATGGTAATTTTAAGTTTATTTTGGATTAGCAGTTTGAGTTTATTCAATTGAATTGATTGGATAATGTTTTCACCTAAGCATTTAGTGGTTATTAATTGATCTGATAGGTTTGATGGGTTTGATTAAAACAGTTTTAATTATGGATGATTTGATATGTATAGTAGTTTCAGCTTAAGAGAATAGTGTGTATTCAGTAAATTTAATATTTAATGGGTCAGTAAGTGGATAATAATTTGATTGATTCTATAAGTTCATTGTTTTGCCCAAGAAGAAGGTAGTTTTTTGTTTTTTTAGTACTAGATGGTCCCAACCTGAGGGGGGGATTCATCGATGTAATTTTTTTGTTTTGATAGATTCAATCCTTTTATATTGAAGGTTGGTAGTTTTTTTGATATGTTCAATTTTTATGCTAAATGGTTGGTGGTTACTCAGTTGATTTGATAAGTTTAATTGTTTTTCCAAGTAGTCTGGTGGTTATTTGGGTGATTTGATAGGCTCAATGGTGGTATAAGCTAAATGGATAGTGATCTAGTCAATTTGATAGGTGTACAGTCATATCCTGCTTAATACAGATTGCTAAGAAATGTATCAATTGCATTAAGCAGGGTATGATTATATTAACAGAACTTAATATTAAAAATTAAAATTTTGGGTTTTTTATTATGCTAACCTTGGTAAGTCCAGGGAACTGTATATATTTATACCCTGATTAACATGATTGATACACTTTTGTAAATTTATGCTAAGTGTGATATAACTGTATTGGTTTTTACCAAGCAGTTGGTGTTTTTTAGTTGATTTGATAGGTTCAATTGTTTCAGCTAAGTGGTTGATGATACTTATGACTGACACACTACTTAGCTTGACATATTATAAGTGAACCTATCAAATTGACTTTTGAAACTTTAACCAAATGGAATCCTCCAATGATTAATCATAATTTGGGATGATATGGCCAATCCTGGCGGAATGGCTTATTGACTAAATTTTGTGTTATCTGATGCAATTGCTGGTCAGTTGCACCCCAACTTGGGTTGAAATGAAATTAGTATTTGCCAAGCTTAGAAGTGGTTCAATTGGGGCCAATTGGTGGCCCAAATTAGTATAAGGATCACCAGCAACTAATAGCCAAGGATGATCCAATTATTATCAGTTAGTGGAATCAGTGTTCGATGCCAACTGCCATTTGTGGACTGTTGTGGGTTTTCCAGAGAAAAGCTGATGTATTCGCTTCAATTGTTCATCTATAAATTTGCTGCCTATACTGATAATCTGAGGTTAGTGGATCCAACAATTATGAGTTTGAGGTGGCCGAAGTTGTTTCTGGTGCCTCATTTATTATAATCAATTAATTGAGATAAGACGTGAATAGATGTCAGCGAGATGCCAAGATATTCTGAGTCAAAGTGAGCGACCAAAGTTGTTTCCAGCACATCATTATCAACTTGAAGGTCAAACCCAAATTTGACATCTATTTAGATTAATTATTTATATGGCTCACTGGCAACTTAAGGCCAATGATGAGCCAAGACTAATTTGGACATTGGGAAGGATGGAGTGAGAGGTTTGACGCCAGGGAAGAGAATAGTGTAGTAGAAGAATAAGAAGAATAGTTGGCTGGAAGGACCAGCAGAAGAGTTAATAGGTTGGCAGTGGGCGCAGTAGCCCTTTTGTAAATAGTATAAATACCTGGCACTTCCTTCTTAATAAATATCTCCCTTTGCCTATTCTACCTTTTGTTATAAGTTTATTATTTATTTCATTGGTTGGAGTTTAGGCTAGGGATCCCCAAATGGCACAGGTGACATGCCAAAGGGTTAGCTGGCGCTGCTGGCCCTGTCGCCTAAGGTGAAATGGCAAGGGCTTACCAGTCTTCATACTGGTTAGCCTGCCAACTAGCAGAGCCCATAGTCAATTTTCTTAAATTAACCAAATCACCATCCACGTAGCTAAACCCATTGAGGCTATCAAATTGCCTAAATAACCACCAGACCGCTTAACAGATAGTGAGCTGATTTGAATCAACCAAATACCCACTAGCCGCTTACCAAGAACCATTGATCCTATCAAATTAACAAAAATTACCAACTTTTTGACCAAAACCATTAAGCATATCAATTATCCAAAAAACCCATCATCTGTTTAACATATCATTTAACATATCATTTAACATATCAAATCAACCAAATAATCACCAACTCTCTCAGCAAACCATTGAACCTGTTGAATAAACAAAATAACACCAAACTGCTAACAAAAATATTATCAATAGAAATGCTTGCCACCCAGTTGTATAATTAATTTGCAACGCATTAATATATAACAGACATCATCTTATCATTAGGTTAATTATAATAGTTAAAATCTACTTGCTATAAAATGAAAATTAATGTGGACATCAAATCTATCCCTAGATCATATATTTAGAATTGCTGGTCACCAAAGCACTATTTAATAAAACAGATAAAGACCAGAAAGCTTGTTAGCTACACTTTTTAGCTTTATGTTTAGTGGCAGAGTCCTATGGCATGCCCCTAAACTATATTCTCATACAACAATATAACTTATTATACTGCACAGATAACCATCACTAAATTAATTTAGTCTCTTGTTTGTAGGTTAAAATCTTGGATTAGATCAAACTTTTGATCTAACTTGCTCACTGCATCAAGCATAACTTATACAAAATACTATATGGTCTGTTATCAACCTAAAGATGGCTCAGATATCTTTCAAACTTGAAATACATTTTTATCAAAATCCATCTATAGAGTAATATAAGAATAATTGAGTAGGAGAGCCTAAGTTTCACAAAAAGTTGAACAGTTGTGGGTACAATCAAAAAGCAGAATGCTCTCATACTATATAGCAGAATTATTAACTAAATTTTTATAAATCTTGAAACCTATGCACTAAAAATTTTGGCCTTCAATAATCCTGATTGTGAAAATCCAGCTGATTTTTACTTGCTTGGTGTTTGATGCCTGCTGGATTTCACAAAAATTTTTTTATAAAAAATAAATAAAATGAGTGCTAATAAAAATGGGTTTTTATGACTTTATTAGCTGCACAATAAGGGGAAAAAATGATACTCCTTGACCTCCAATTATCTAGTATTTAAAGTAGATTCAAAGGTCAAGGGGGAATTTGGGAATATGTTCAGAATAGCCTACATGAGTCCAAATTAGAAAATATGCAGGAATAGTGTATCATAACTTGGAACTCGCATCAGGGCAGCGGAGTAAAGGAAGAGGAATTATGATTGACCCAAACATACTCATAAGATAACGTTTTTATAAACTTGAGCCAATCACCATCTGAGAAATTTCTTACACCTTGGGGGACCCCCACCAAGCCTATAAAAAGGGGGTCCCCATGCAGGTGCATTGAAGGACTTTGTTGGGGTTAGGAGAGTGCCTGCTGATGGTAACCCCAAAGTCTGTGGTGATTTCAGAGTAATCTGACCAGCTAATTTTACTAGTGCCTTTACAGGTTTTAAACTAGTGTTTCCCTGATTAATGGGGTTCCACCAAGAATTGGTCAGGGACTTTTGGCCAATTTCATCAACTTTCACATTTTTACTATTAAAAAATGAACTCTTAATGACATCATAATATCACAAATGGCTGACTTTTCCCTTTTTTGGCAGAACTTGACCTACAGAATTCTTATTTTTAGTCTGCAAAGATAAATGTCCACACCAATGATGTAAACTTAAGGGTTAACTTAATGGTTGTGCTTATTATAAGCTGAAAAATTGTGGTACTCTAATTTTTATCTAAAACAATGGGGTTAACTAAACGGTTACTTAGTTTAGGGTTTTTTATTAAGAAATTGTATCTAGACAAATTCTTGGACCATTTATCGTAATCTCATAATAAAGGGTTATGGCATTGCCTGGATTGTTAACTCAGCTGGAAAGCCCCTCAGCTAGCTCCTTTACAGTTGTGATCTTGATACCTTTTTATAGATATATGCTGTTTGAGAGAAGAATTTATATAGCTTATAGATCCTGTTGCAAATTTTGCAATCTGCTACATCAAGGCTCTGTCAGTGTGCCAGGCCAAACAGTATGAAAACTGTTGGCCCTTGATGTTTTGCCTTCATGGGTGTAACAACCCTCTACAGTCCATGTTCAACTCACCAACTCAGCTGACCAACAACTTTGCCTTAGTGTCATTGGCTCCATTTAAGGAGTGCATTGGTGATCCTCAACCCCCTTCTTGGATAGCCCAACCCCTTGCTCCTTCTCCATCATGACCAATTGCCAGCCTCTCTTAGATATGCACTGATAAGTCCATCCCCCATCCTGAGAGCTATGACTCCTATGCTACACCACCCTCTTGGCTGACGGCCATCAGCCCATCATTGTTAGTGCCCAGTTGGACAGGTTCCCATTAGAAGTTTCTTGTAGGGCTGAGGTATGGGAGCTGGCAGCATCAGCCACTCCAGGCGCATCACCCCACACATGCTTTGGAGATTTTCTATCCATCTACTATTATCAAGCCGCTTTTACTACTTTGATAATAAAAAGATGGGTGAAAAAGAGAGCTTTAATATGATGAAGCTACAACTATTTATACTAGGCTACTTTACCTATTCAAAACCAATTGGTATCTATTGCTATAACCTCAACCTATTGTCTTCCTTCTGCTAAGCCTCATTCCCTCAAATCTTTCCTTCCCAAAACTAAATAATAATTTGACTCAGCCTCAGAATCAGTTACTGAACAGTCATATATAAACTAGTATTATAAAACCTCTAAAAATATCCTCAGCACCAGTTGCTGGTATTCAGAATCAGAGGTTCAGAATCACTCTTGCTCACTCTCATAATGAAAACCTCAGTATTCCACTGGCAGAACTATTATCATTGGCATAAGTTGCCAGTCAATCCAAAATGATAAATAATTGCATTATCCTTGGCATTAGTCACCAGTGATCTAGTAAACTAACATTAAATTGGCATTTCACCAATGGACTTTCATTAATCAAACTTTTGATTTATCCTTAGCATAAGTTGCTAGTAAACCCTCCTAATTCAATATTAATAATTAATAGATCATCCTTGGCCTTAGTAGCCATTGATCAAATCACTAATAATTGGTGTCAGGGATTAGCTCTGACAAATTCAGCCTCAGAGGAACCATTAGAATAGCTCAACCTAACTAAAAATAACGCATAAATTGTCACATATATATCATTAATAATAATTAAAACTAAGTAATTGATCATTCTACTGGGACTGACCAAAATCAGTCTAATTTGAGAAACTATAGAAAAAATCTATCTAATTAATTTTTTAATATTTTTCCCCTCTTAACCAGATAGTATATCTCCAGAATGACTTCACCTACTTGGTGAGCCAAGATTACCTCAGCGCCCTTCCTCCAAGAGGTTCTGAAAACTAAACCAGTAGCTTTTGCCACATTATAACCATACTATAACTAATTGAGCAGTGCATCAGTGAAGCTCTCTATAGTAAGCAACAATGTTGTAAATTTTATAATCTGCTACATCAGGGCTCTGCCAGTGTGCTAGATTAAACAGTATAAAGACTGCTAGTCATTTCTGTTTCACCTTTATTAGCATATCAACACCCTACAAGTCCACATCTAACCTACCAACTTGGCTGACCAACAACTTTGCTCTAGTGCCATTGGCCCCTTTAAGGAGTGCACAAGCAGTTCTCAACCCCTTCTTGGATAGCCCAACCTCTTGCTCCTTCTCCATTATAACCAATTGTCAGCCTCTCTTAGATGCGCACTGGTAAGTCCATCCCCTACCCTAGGAGCTATAGCTCCTATGCTACACCACCCTCATAGCTGACGGTCATCAGCCCAGCATTGTTGGTAGCTGGTTGTCCAGGTTTCTCATTGAGGATTTTTGTAGGTTTATGGTATGGGAGCTGGCAGTGTCAGCCACTCTAAGCGCATCACCCCACACCTTCTTTAGAGATTCCCTGTCCCATCTTCTACTACCAAGCTACTTTTACTACTTTAATAATAAAAAGATTGGTAAATGAGAGACTTTATTATAAAAGAACCATAATTATTTATACTAGGCTACTTTGCCTATTCAAAACAAATTAGCATCCTTTGCTGAAACCTCAATTTTCTTTCTTATAAAAAAAGACTCATTCCCTTATAATCTGTCCTTTCCAAATGCCAAATATTAATTTGACTTATCCTTAGCATCATTCACCAGTCAGTCATATACAAACTATTATTCTAAAATATTATTAAATATCCTCAGCATCAGTTGCTGGTATTCAGAATCAGAGGTGGCAGAATCACAATTGCTCACTCTAATAAAGGAAACCTCATCATTCCAATGGCAGAATGATTATTCTTGGCAAAAGTCACCATCAAACTCTAAATGATAACTGATTGGATTATCCTTGGCATTAATCACCAGTGATCTAGTAAACTAACATTGAATTGGCATTCCACCAATGAATCTTTATAAATCAAAATTTTGTTTTATCCTCAGCACAAGTTGCCAGTAAATTCTCCTAATTTAATAATAATTAATAGATCACCCATGACCTTAGTCACTGGTGATCAAAACACTAATATTTTCTATTATAGCTTGTTCTTAACAAATCCAGCCTAAGTGGAACCATTGAAATAGCTTAACCCAACTAAATGGGGAACATAAATTAGCACATATATCATTAATTATTATTAAAACTAGGTAATTGATCATTCTACCAGGACTGACCAATATTGACCCTAATTTTGGAAACCTGGGGAGGAATCCATCTGATTAATTTCCCAACAGATCTCAGCCTTTCTACAAGGTATCTTTATCTAAATCAGTACTGGAGATCAAAGGTTTTTAAGTTTGCCACCCAAAGCTTAGCTTATGTTTTAACCTTTCACAAATTTGTAACTCCCTACAATTGGCCAGTTCAGAGATGGTATCCATTGGATAGTTCTTAGTTAACTATTCAAGGCACCACAGCTTGATAACAAATGGTAAGCATTATAAGACCAAAGGGATTCCTAATGCAGCCATAGTCTACCAACAAGGTTTAGCTGCCTAGCTTAATATGGCAAGGGCAGTATTTTTGATTGCCTCACAAAGTTATCTGCACTTAATCCTCACAAAACAACAAAAACTTGGAAAGGCTGATGAGTATAGGCGCATGTCATTCCTTGATCTTACCCATCAAATTTATTCTAGCCTGAAAATCCCACGGTTGGTCTTACCTTCACCTTATTGCCTTTACAGATAAGCAAGTATGAAAGATTTATCCCAATCACCAGATAAAATTCTCCAGCTTAGGCTTCCTAATACCTCATAGATTTTAACTTTGTTGGGATCTGTGGGGTCTAAAGACTTATGTCAGATCACATTTTTAGATTGAAATTGTTATCCATTTTAATTCTGCTAGGTCCTATATAGTACCTATAGTATCATCTGAGGCTTAGCTTTGCTGAGCTGATACAAAGTAGAGTTTTTATCTAGTGTGAAGATAAGTTTATCCTTTCTAGTACATCAAGAAATCAAAGATATTCAAGTGCAATTAATACCCTCCTCGTTATGATTTATCAGAGGATGCCCTAGCTCCATAACGATATCATGCAACTATCCAATCCAGAGATACCATAAACCCATTCTGAGGTTTATCAGAACAATTTGCTACAACGTCAGTTTGGTAGGTACGCGTGACCATCAAACGTATAGCAAAGGGTGATATGGTATGCTGCGGAACCCACCCAGTTTACCTTTAACACCAACCTTCCACCGCTCATTTGTCATCCCTTATCCCTTCCCGACCACATACCTACCTATCCAGTTTTTATCGGTCTACGTCTGAATTGGCTCAAATGATTAGCAAACACCACTTAATTGACCACCACCCCTGCCTTCCAAACTCTTAGTCATCAAGGTGCGCTCATCTGGTATCCAAAGCGAACCGTTTCATCTCTGAGGGGAGTTATTCCACTCCATAGGATTCACAGTGGTTTAGAAATCCAATCACCTTTTAAACCCTCCTTTCCTTAACCTCCAAAGATGAACCTGGAGAAGGGCTCCTCGGCAAGATCCCTAGGAAAGGATCAACTCCGCACGCAGGCTAAACCCTCGCGCTCGAGTATTGAAATGTTGGCCATAATTTTAGTCCATGTTTCAACGACGACAGTTTGATCCATCACCCTAACCTAAACCAATTTACGCTCAAAAATTCTAAACCGATGTAGCTTACCTTTCCAAAAGGCGTAAACCTTTTTAAGCGCTTATAAACGTCGCAGGTCCAATTAAAAGATGCGGTCAGATGGTCCAAAGTTGATGTTTATGGTTAGATCCTCCTCTGCTGAGAAGGTTGGAAGGTTCTGGAAATACTTTGTAGGTTAAGGCGAAGCCTTGATTAGATGTATAAAGTTGGCTCGCCCTTTAAACCCGGAGGTTAGCTAGCTTGGGTTTAGACTTAATTGCGGACAGGCTTGGTATGGAGCAAGCCGAAAATACCTTATTTGCGCATGATGAATAGTCAAGCTTTGGTTGGTTGCCAGAATAAAGAATACCGAAAGAATCCAAACGGGGCGTGAAAACTCCGACATACTGGAATTATATTCAACAGCTTGTTTTGAGTTTAATGGTTGGAGTGAGGGTTACATGGAATTGCAGCGAACGCGGTGGGTCATCGGTAGGAGAAGGCTGGAGAAGATACATTTTTTAAATTAAAATAACAGGTTGCGGGCCCAGGTAAAGATGCAGTAGGTTGTACTGATGGCGTCGTAGCACGTTTGAACCGCCTGCGTTGTGGCATCGGGCGGAGGTGGCGGGAAGCGAACGGGGGTGGGTAAGGTGAAGTAAGGGTCAAAATCATCGAATTCGGACTTTGGCTCGCACTCGGACTTAATGTAGGTGTTGGCGATCTTGATCACCGAATTGCAGCGAATGGGGGCGGCGGGCTCGACTGCCACATACTGCTCGACCTGTGTGTTAAAGCGCAGCTTCGGACGCGATAAAATCTGCGAGGATTGCTGGCGAAAGGCTTGAAGTGAGGTTCGTTTCTTAAGGGCAGGTTTTAGAATGGAAGGCATCGAGTCGACAAATGAACTCGACTTGGTGACCGGCGGAGAGACCCGGTTGGGATGGGTTAAGAGGGGGCCATAAAGCCAGGTGGTGTCATTGTCCTTGTGCCAGTTGAGCTCGGCGGGGTTCAGGGTAGGGATGTTGTTACGCTTCTTGCACCAAATACGCCACGACGCGTTCTCCAACCTAGCGCAGTTAACACCAACGCCATGCTGCCGCGCCACAGCCCGCCACGATCTGGCTAAATCTTCATCCTCCCAGTTATGGGTCAAGTAGTCAACGCAATGCGATGGTACGGTAACGCTCTCAACAGCGTCGTTTGACGGCAACCTCGTCTCCCACCCAGCACCAGTCGACACGCATCTCGGTGAGTATGTCCGTTTGGCAAAGTGTAGGCTTAGGTCGTCGCATTCCATGAGTGAAGTTGAGGCCATAAGGTTGGTATTAAAGCTTTTCAGAATCCTACCCTCCACCCAACCAATCAAATTCAATTCAATTATCTACCCAAATCTAGGAGGTGATTGGCTCGCTTGGCGATTATCCCACGATTTGCTATCTCGGGTTTTTTCGGGATTCACCAGCTGCGAATCGCGTAACTGAAACCTAAGTTTAAAGGTGAATCCCTATCTTATCAGGGTATAATTTAACCAATCACATCCTGGTCACAGTAGTCTCAATCAAACTCGTTTTAAGATGAACCAATCATTTTAATTGATAATACTAGTTAGAATCGAAAGCGTCCACTTTCCGTTAATGGCAGGAGAGATAAGGGCCACTTTCCCACGCTACCCCTACTATTTCATTTGATGATACATCTGCATCAGCGATAGCTTAATGAGTCAACAAGTTTTCACTAGCCAAATATGTACAGTGCATTACGTGGAAGTTAAACAAGCTGACCTTGCAGCCCCTTAAAGAGCTGTTTGATGCTTCCTAAACAATCAGGAAAGCTCTGCTGCATCCACTCAATCCGTCCGAACTTCACTCTTGGCTGCATCGGCAGAAATTATTTATTCGGCCAAATAGTATCATGTTGTTTGTTCCGATTTAGTCTCCTACCGCGTTATTCGGTCCGCTTCTCGCCATAGGCTTATTTCCGAAAGTGGAGATAAGCAAAGGGCGTCTTAATTCCTCAACTAAACACACTTCAATCAAATATCCAATTTAAGGTTTGCTTCAATTATTTTTCCTTCTAAATAAACAAGAACTTCAAGCTGCGATATGTTAAACTGCCGATTCAAAAACAAACCAACGCAAGCGTTACATCCATTCGAATCAGCTGCAGCAAATGTCGATTCTACGAAAAATGATTTTTACCATTTACCAATCAGGGATCGCTTTATAACTGTTGGATAAAGATCATTCTCATCCTACCTCTCACCTCTCACAAAATTCCCCTTAAAAAGTTCCGAGAATGTTGCTATAGGTCTGGCCATCGTTCATTCATATCATGCCCAAATAGTTCATTATGAGTTTCTGATTATACGGTTAAACTTGCTTTACCTTACCCTTTTTGGTTAACCCTATTTGGTAAATTTAAAGTTTTATCGTAGCGATTAACTTTAATCTGGAGAATTAAAGTTGATTACCACCCTGATTTCACCTTTAAAGCGTTAAGTAAATTATACCGAACTAATCGGAATATACCAATAGAATAAACCTTCTCCCAGAATATAAGAATGACATCATCACTTGAAATGGGTAAGAAAGTTGTGAGGTCTGTGTCATGTGACATCTCTTTAAAACCGAAACGTTGTTTACGTTAAACCTTCTTAATGCTATCCTATTAGAATTTGCTGCAGGAATCTCTTCGATCAGCCAATTGTGTTCGCCATCCAATTATTCACAGTGAGATCTTTTAAGCACATTCGACATATTTAATTTTTCAAATAAACATGATAATATCGTTATATCCTTATACCAAGGAGGCTAGGTTTCATAACTAGATATTATCCTTCATTTTAAAATTTAGCTGCTCCTATCACCCTCAATACTTTGGCTTATAGTATTATCCCTATCGACTAACTGGGTAAGGTTCACAGCAAATCCTCATATTGGGTGATAATTATTGGCTGAAAGTTGTGTTGTTGTGGTATGACTAGAAGCTAAATTTTAATTAGAGTTGATGGTTGCGCTGATGTTACTTGGCGAGTTTTATAACTTTGAGCCTTTGCTCACTTACTCGGTGGTTTAAGACCCAAATGTGAAGGGGAGAATTTCTGATTTGCAGATTTGATGCTAACCGAATAGATTCGTATAGCTCTTTGATGACCAAACTTGGTTTTCTTGATCACTCGCTCGTCCAGAAACTTTTTTGTAATAAGGTACTCATTCACTCTAATAGCGACTTCTTTAATATCGTGAACTGGTATGGTGGCGTTCGAGCCCAATTTTCAGGCGTACATTGTTTTCTTCCTCTGGACTAGCAGAAGCTAATCCAACCTCTTTCCCTGCAAGCCTAACCTTACAAGGAGTCCTTGTTACAGGTGCTTTCCTATTAGTTGATCCCAGACTAGTTACTAACGATCTATTCCTCTAATTGATCTCAGACTGGTTATTGGTAGTCTTTACCTAAACTAAGCAAAGTGAAAATAAGGGGTAATTTAAGATTTTAATAGAAAATGTCTTTATTAAAATAATGGATATTTTATACCCATTAAACTTAATTAGGAAATATGATAATAGATTATGAAATCCAAAGTTTTATATTAAAACTCATTTTCAGGAACTCTAAATAAATTGCTTCTTCAATTGGGCTTTATTCCAGGAGTCCATATTATCAAGGGTATGCTTTCCTGAATTACTACTTCCTCTGTTAGTAATTTAGATGTCCTGGTTGAGTTGCAGCACAGCTTCACATATTCTGGATTAATGAACTTGCCTTCTAAATTTGTCCTTAAAAGTTTGGTTTTATTTATTATAAAAAAATTAAAAATCATTTCTTTCATTACCATTTCAGCAGATTTTAAGCTTTAATTCCGTTTTGACTGATATTTCCATAATCCTTCCAGAGGCCAAGAAGTTAACAATTTAATTATTTTTCATGTCCGTGACAGAGAGGTTTATAGTTAGACATCTAATTTTATCCCAGTACAGACTAGCTGTAGGTTTGTCAAGGAAAAGAAATCTACAGTTGGTTCTAAAAGCTGCAGCCAGAACCAAGCGGATGATAGTCAATACTGATACCTCGTGAATTTCTCTACTCTGTTAATGCATCTCTAGTTTAATATTATTATTGACCATAGCCAACTAAAGCTTTTTATATAAATTAAAATTAGGTTACATGGTAATCCTAACTTCCAAATTCTATTATGTTAAGATATGATGTGGTTTTAATGATATTGATATCTAAATTATTAATAGAATTGCAAAGATGAAAAACTTGATCCAAGGTAGGCTGCAGCCTATAGCTCCCATATGATGTAAAACTTCTTTTTTGAGAGTTTGGGGCCCCACTAATATACTAAACTATAATGAAAACAACTAACAAAGTTAAGACCAGCTAGCCAGTTTAAGTGAGTGGGCGCCCAGAACACAAACCAGAGTACCAGAGGTATAACCATCTAAATGACTTGGCATCTCATTGGGAGGTGAACAACTGAGGGACAACAATTGACAATCACCATTACTAACATACCTGTAGTAAACACACAGTTGTAAGGGTGGTGGTTGAAGTCTCCAGGTCAGTTATTTCCTTTATCCCCAGTGGTCCAGAATCTGCTCAGGTAATGTGAGTGGGTAAATGTGCAGAAGGATATCAAAACTTAGCCCACTGAGTAGGAACCACCTCAGGAAGCAGAGCCACAACATGATACCAGAAGGCATCCAAAATGTGGGTCAACTCTATATGACCACCATAGTGAATTCCATTCAAGTAGGGAGGATAACAAAGTAGTAATTATAGCCACTATGGCCCAGCCATTATGCAGACCAGAAAACATGGCATCTGTCAAGAATGCAGCTGATTAATAGCTAAAATAATGTAATTCAAAAATTTTTAATATGCAGATTTGTTTATTAAGTAGAGGTTAAAAATTGACTGACAACAGTATCTGTGGGGACTGTTGTATTAAGTTTTTAGGGCTTGAAAAATAATAAAATTTATATTAACCAAGGGTAACACAGTCACACTTAACTCTAAAAGATTGACATTCCAAAATATTTGATGCCAGATCAGTCTCACCATGGCCAGCCAAATTAGACTCAAGTTAGTTTATTAAATTTCCCCTCTGGTCAAATTTTTTTTGGTGGATTGACAATGCTTCATCCAGCAATGACTAGTTGCGCCCATAGCCATAGTAGGTATGGGAGGTCCCATTGCATGATGAAGGGGTTTATCATGCTTAAAGGGTTGTGGGATAGTATCAGCTTTTTCAGTAAATAATAAATAAATTGATGGGGTTTTAGACCTGAGCATACAGCGGACAATTCAATTATTCTGGACACTGATTTATCAATCTAAAAACCACACATTGGGCCCCAAGATTGCTAAGGGAGAGGAGTGGCCACAAAATTTCTGCTGGTGATGGATTTTTATCACTGCCACCTCCAGAAACACTCTCCCAATTTTATGCACTAACTCCTGGGTAGTGAAAAGGGGAGGTAGGGTAGAAATCTTCAGTAGTAGGCCATATCCCATCTCTCACCTACTACATGGGCTAAGCTACCTTTATTGGTAAGAGTATAGCAGCATTCTTGGGTACCTTTTTATCTATAATGGGAACTTCTCATGATTGTAGTGCAGGGGGTGCTCCCTGGAACTTATATAAACTGATGTATAACTATAATCAGACCTTACTCAAAAGACTTTGACAACTCACTGTAAGTCCTGGGATCAGAACCTGTGCCTGTCCAGGAAAAAGCACCCCTACAGAACCAAAAAGGGACCCAAGAATGCTGCTATACTCTTACCAATAAAGGTAGCTTAGCCCATGTAGTAGGTGAGAGATGGGATACAGCTTATCCACTCAAGGTTTCCCCAGCTAACCTTTATTACTACCCTGAGGTGCTGGAAAAAATTATAGGGTTATGTAAGGAGGTGGTTGAAGCCAGAAGGTATTATCAGCCTTCAGATTGCCTCTCTATCAAATGGCATATTTAATAAATAAGATTTAAATCTAAGTTATACAAGCCAACTTCAAATATAAATAAGCCAATTTAGTTAAATTTGAGTTTGATATACCCATTTAAACTTATCTCTTGTCTGATGGTACAGTGTTGAGAATTTAACCATATTATGCTTTTTTCAATGTGTTACAATACTAGTGAATTAGTCAAGTTGATCCCTGATATAATTTACTTGTGTCATTGATTTTAGGCTTCTAAGGAGGGAGCTCAGAGTTATCATCTATGATTAATTCAATATTTAGACTTCCTTTTTTTGTCTGGGATGATCCCTGATAGTTTACCAGCTTTAGGGAAGTATTGCCTAGCCTGGGGAATTGAGTTAAAGGAAGTTCTTACCAATGGCATGCCAAAGCTTCAGTTCAATTAATGAAAAGCTATTCTCTAGCAACAGATGCTGACAATTCTAATAGGAGGGCACAAGGGTGCAAGAATACTATATATGTATGATATTATTTCTCAAAAAAACTACCTTGTTCTTAGCTGTACTAAAATTTTACTACTAATTGTTTTTAGTTGTTGTAGGACGAGTGTCTATATAATATAATTAACAAAGGTCAAGTCTTATCTGAACCCTTATCAGCTCAGATTTATGTTCCCTGTCATCATAAAGGCAATTTGTATTGGTTAAGGAATTAGACCACAAAAACCTGTGCTTTGACCACTTTTTATCATACAGAGAGCCCATCTCCAATAGATTCAGGAATTTCAACCCATCTTATTTAAACTGGAATTGTCTCTACTATCTCTTCCCATGGGTGTGTCCCACCAAATCTTCTGGATAGATTGCCAACATCTGTCAACCTATGGCAAAACAGTATTTTTTATAAATTTTTAGGTTATATAAATGAGGGTTTGAGTAATATGACTCTTCTACTTGAATTATAAATATTATTAGAATTACATAATGTGAAATCTATCAGGATCCTGCTATTATTGATTTTTTTTGGTCACAATGTACATTTCTTTTATTTTCTAATTAGGTTTACTAGATATCAGCCCTCAACAGGTTATAAGTCCTGAGACACAGATACTTTGCCTGGATTGTGATCAGCATTCTTTCAGGCATAAAAGGGGTCCTAAGGCCTAAGCAAACCCTCTTTCCCAGCTGAGTGACCTGGCTCCTATGGTAGATGAGCAATATGTTACTGCCCTAGCCCCAGGGATCTTATCTCTCTGTACTTCCTTTTCTTTCCTAATCTGGTAGAGATGATAGAAGGGTTTTATAGAGAGGTTGGGAAATCCAAAGGTTATCAGCAGGATCTAGGAACTCACCCAAACCATGTTCATATTATCTAAAACCCCATGTAAAGGAGTAAAATGGTTATGAGTCTAATTCTATATTACAGGTCAGGGAAGCTGGTTTGAATCACCAATTATAAATAACAGATCAAGGATTAGAAATCTAGTTAGTCAATTGACCCTAAGCCTACATGGTTGGTTTAGTCCACTGGAATAAAGTTTGGTAGAACTGGGTGCATTTCTTTCTCTGACTGAACAAACTGAAGTTGGTCAATACTATCAATCTAACCTGGCTTAAACTTAGGGTGGAGGGTATCAAAGTTTTTACAATTTTATTAAAGCTTTAAAACCCATCTACCCACAGCCTCCATAGCCAATTGGAGTATGTTACTGTTTCCCTCAGGCCCAATCTTAAGCATTGGGGAACATATTCTGCAGCTAAATTGGGAGAAATTTCTATTCTTTAAATAGTGGGGAAA